>MU190864.1:0-13488 GCA_016904865.1 Pissodes strobi
ACTTGTCAAGCTTGTCAACTGAGACATGTTTGTCGTTCCATCAAAACGTGTTTCCCACGTCGGTCTGTTAATTTGTTAATTATTTTAATTATGTGAACCTTTCTTAAAATGTAAAGTGTTATTTAAATTTTGATGTGACCGTTGTCGTTTTGATGTAGTTTGTGCCTCTTGTGGATATGCTCTTTTGTTCCAACTGACAAGTGAGTGAAAAAACTTCCACCATTTCTCTTTTTCTTTTGCTTAAAATCACATAAAAAATAAACTCATCTTTTTATTTTACAGTTTTAATTATCATTTTTATCTTTAATAAATTCAGAATTCAAAAATTCAAATTTAAAATTCATAATTCATTTATATTTTCGCCATAGGTTACTCCATTTGCAAAATTTTTTCTTTGTTCAACCCAAAATTTTACAGCTTTTGCTGGTTTCCTCTAATGGGTGGTTCTTTTACTCACTCTGCAGGTAACACTGATGATGGCAATCGCCGAAAGCGCTCTATTACGCTGATTATGTCCTTTTGGATTAAATTTATGCATGGAATACAAAAGTTTTTCATTTAGTACGTATATAACTACGCTACTGAGTGGCTGTCGTCAAAATATGTTGATTTATCCAGACTTTAACCAATAATTAGAATGTGGGTACTCCCGCCTAGTAAGGCTTACTTGCTTTTGTCAAAGTGGACTCGATTACTGGTGCGAGGGGTATAGTTAGATGAACTGAAAGTAGTTAGAATGAGACAAATATAATCAAGTTTGCAATAGCCAATTAAAGGCGAGCCTCAGCCAATAAGCGAATAATGTAAAAATATATACGGGAGTGATTTCGAATATATAATTTATTCTAATTATTCTAGTTTGTCAATCATTTACAATGGGATTGATGACATTGGAATCAAATATTTTTAATACATTAAACGACATTAGACCATACACCATACAGTAAAAATAAACAGCCATATTTTGCGGCTTGTTTTAAATAAATAACTACTTATTGTTGATTGGCTATTTTTGATTGTTTTTTAGTTTGTTGCGTCTTATCGAGTAATCAAATAGGTAATAAAAATATTGCATTTTAATCTTTTTACGGTCTAAATTTCGTTAATAGATAAATATTATATTTAAACATAGTAAAAAACAATTTTAAAACATTGATAAATATCGAAACTGTAAAATTTTACAGTTTTCACAGACTATGTCAGTAATTATTTTTCTTTATTTTCCCTAATCAAATTCTAAGATTTCACTCAAATCGGTTCATAAATAGCAAAACTGTCAAATTTGACATTTTTGACAGACCATGTCAATAACAATAGCAAAATTGCAAAATTTGACATTTTTGACAGATGCTATCACAAAAAATATTTTTCTTTTATTTTCTCTTATCTAATTCTAAACTTTCATTCAAATCGGTTCATAAATAACAAAACTGTCAAATTTGACATTTTTGACAGACCATGTCAATAATTATTTTTCTTTTATTTTCCCTAATCTAATTCTAAGATTTCATTCAAATCGGTTCATAAATAGCAAAATTGCAAAATTTGACATTTTTGACAGATGCTATCACAAAAAATATTTTTCTTGTGTTTTCCCTAATTTAATTCTAAGCTTTCATTCAAATCGGTTCATAAATAATAAAACTGTCAAATTTGACATTTGTGACATACATACATACTTTGTCAAAAAATATTTGTCTTTCATTTCCCCTAATCTAATCTGAAAGTTAATAAATATCGAAATTGTCAAATTTAACATTTGACAGATAGGTACTACGTCAAAAAATATTTTCCTTTTATTTTCCCTAATCTAATTCGTTTCATAAATAGCGAAACTGTCAAATTTGACATTTTTACCAGATACTATGATAAAAAAAATAATTTTTCCTAGTTACAATTAAAAAATAAATTCATAAAATTATTTTTTTTTATTTTTCCTAGTCTAATTAAATAATGTCATTCAAATCCGTTCATAAATAATGAAACAGTCAAATTTAACATTTTTGACAGGTACTACATATGTCAAAACTTATTTTTGTTTTATTTTCCCTAATCTAATTATAAAAAAATATTTTCCTTTTATTTTCCCTATAATCTAATTCGGTTCATAACTATCGAAACTGTCAAATTTGACATTTTAAACAAATACTATGTTAAAAAAACTTTTTTAATTTTTGCTAGTACAATGAACTAATTTCATAAAATTACTTTTTTTAATTTTTCCTAGTCCAATTATATAATTTCATTCAAATCGGTTCATAAATAACGAAACAGTCAACTTTTTGACAGGTACTACATATGTCAAAACTTATTTTTCTTTTATTTTCCCTAATCTAATTATAAAATTTCATTTAAATCAGTTCATAAATAGCGAAACTGTCAAATTGGACATTTTTGACAGATACTCTGTTAAAAGTATTTTTCTAAAATCGACATATTTTGGGAATCACCCTGTATCTTTTTCAAAGTTTATTCAAATCGGTTAATAAATATCTAAACTGTCAAATTTGGCATTTTTGACATATAGGTACTAAGTACGTCATAGAATATTTTCCTTTTATCTTCTCTAATCTAATTCGGTTCATAAATAGCGAAACTCTCAAATTTGACATTTTTAACAATTATTTTTCCTAGTCCACTTATAAAATATCACTCAAATCAGTTCATAAATAGCGAAACTGTCAAATTTCACATTTTTAACATTTATTTTTCCTAGTCCACTTATAAAATTTCACTCAAATCGGTTCCTAAATAGCGAAATTGTCAAATTTCACATTTTTTACAGATACTATGTCATAATATCAACATATTTTGAGGATCACCCTGTATCTTCTAATCGAGCTTCTAATAAGTAACAACAATATTGCATTTTAATCTTTACAGTCTAAATTTAGTAGTCAAAGTATCCGTTACGTCTTATCACGAGCAAGATATTTTATTATTTACTGAGCGTTAACTGCGCCGATTCAGTGTCGGGATTTCATTATGTCGAGGTCACGAAATCCAATATTATCCGTATGCGCTGGTCGAGGTCACGACATCTTTATTAAGTTTCCATAGAAGTGATCCCAATAGCATTTTCAATACTAAAATGAAACTTAGTATCTAGTTGAGACACCGCAGACTTAAATGAGAGTACTACGCTTTCCGGGAATGCTTCTTATATGATTAAATCTGTAAGCATTAATTAATTTTACAATATTAAAATAGAATACATAAACTAATATAAAATACAATTGAAAATGGTTTATAATTGCAACAGAAAAAATGTTGAGGTGTTAAAAAGTAAAGTTTTAGAAAAGGCTAGTTTGAATGTTTATAATTTTAATTTGGCTTTACTTCTAGTACAGTGGCTTTATACAAGACAGTGGCGACAATAGAGCCTAAGCCCCGCCCATCCGCCATTAATCATCAAAATTTACACCCCGGACTAGGAATTTTATGTGGATACCGATATTGAATTTTATTCTATGGTTGCAAATCAGTTACTAAATGTAATTTTAGTGCATAATAAGACATATCTATTAATTTGACTATCAAAAAATAATTTTGTTTGGTAATTTAAATGACACATTTTTAAATGATTTGCAAATTAAGCCTGTGTCACAAGCTGTCTTATGTAGACGATTTCAATACATTTAGAATGCATCCAAATGACTCGAGCTTATTATAAAAATAGTTAAAGACAAACTAAATAAATTGATTTATTTATTTAATTATTTATTTATTTATTTATTAACTTCGCGGGTTCCCCCCATTTTTACAAATAATACAAATATAATATTAAATATGATAACAAATCTACTTGATGACAATGATTAAATACATACATACATTTCCAGCCCAGATATTGTGAGTCTCACAATACCTACCGCCAGTTTATACATTACAGCTGTCTTTTAAAGCCAGATAGGGTGCCACCAAAAACGTTTACAACCAGTTCATTAAGCAATTGAAGCGTTCATAATTAGTTGCATGAAAAGGAACAGAGAATAGAATGAACTTACGCAAAGGGCGATTTTGGACATTCAGACTCACCTTAGAGAGGAGACGTGGACAATTCTTTCGCCCATTAAGCAATTTATAGACAAAGCACAAATCAAACTGCAGGCGCCTCCTCTCAAGAGTTTCCAAATTCAATTTGAGGATTATCTCAGACCTGTGGTAGTCGTCAAAGTTCACCCCCATTTTAAAAGCAGCATCTCGCAGGAACTTATTTGCACCTCTTCCAATGAATCAATATATGTCCGATACTCAGGTGGCCTCCATATTTTGAATATTCGAGGTTGGATCTCACGAGTGGGACATAAAGAATATTCACTACAGTTTCTCATCGCAAACCCCAGAATGTTCAAACCTCTCAAGCGAATCTTAGACACATGCTCTGCAAAGTTGTGGATAACACCCACACATCTAAGATTCTCGTTATTGATTATATATTCGGAATTGAACTTTTTGTATCCCCTAAAAAAGCTGATATAACAACACTTCTTGACGTTCAACGTCAGGTTATTGGTCTGTGACCAATCCCAAAGAGCATTCAAATCACTCTGGAGCCTCACTGAGTCTTCCCACTGCTCAATCGTCCTGTACATCTTGAGATCATCCGCAAAGATACTGACCGTTGAATGTTGGATCATACTTGCTATATCTTTGACAAAGAGATTGAAAAGTAAAGGAGCACAGTGTGAGCCTTGAGGCACTCCCGACACCACCCTAATTGGTGTGGAAACAAAGTTTTTAATTTTAACCCTCTGCAACCTACCCTCAAGCAAACTCTTCAACCAAGCAATGAGTGGTGGATCAAATCCCATAGCCCGCAATTTTGCCAATAACAACTCAAAATTCACCCTGTCGAAAGCCTTCGAGAAGTCAGTATAGACGGAGTCAATATGAAACTTTTTCTCGAAGGCCTCGATCAGGTCTACCTTATGCATCACCAAATTATCAATCGTTTATCTCCCAGCTGCGAAGCCAAACTGGCTCTCACTAATCAATCCTCTACACCTACAAGCAAGTTGATTATAAACCATACTATCAAAGAGCTTTGCCACTGTGTTCTGTTTACAAACTCCACGATAGTTACTATTATCATTGGGATTTCCGGACTTAAATATGGGGGTAATGAAGCTATGCTTCCAAATATCAGGAAATGTATGCGTTCTCAGACGTAAGTTAAATAATATTTGCAATAGTTTACCTAGGGTAGAGACACATTGCTTCAGGAAAATATTTGGAACAGAATCAGGACCACAAGAGAATTTATTTGGGAGCTCTGAAATCTGCAAACAATTCCGAGGAGGAGAATTCACTAACAGAAATGTGAAACTGGTTCGGAAACCGGTAATCAGGGATTGTGCAGACTGACTCATCATAGACACTTGGAAAAAATTTCCCAAACAGGTCAACAATCTCCTGCCCAGAGTCCCCAGACTGAGACTCCAGCAACATTGAATCCGGATAGCCATTAGATTTGCGGTTATTTCTTATATATTTCTAGAAGTACTTTGTATCAAGCAAAAGTGAGTCTTCGACTTCCTGCATGTGAAGTGAGTAGCACCTATCATATTCAGTGTGACACAGTGCTCTATAACCAGAAAAGAATTGATAATCATAGTCAACACATAATGCTTATGATACATTTTTTTACAAATGAGATCTTTCAAAACAGGACTGAACAATCTAGAAAAATATGAGGTTTTGATACGCTTTCTGGGTACAAACAATGCTAAGCAATGCTGAACAACTGAATGAAACGTCTCAGCCGCGACAGATACACTCCTAACTGCCAAACACTCATCTCAGTTGACAGAAGCGAAAAAATTATTTATGGCGGTATAATCCGCATACTTGAAATCATAATAGAATTCATCAAAAGATAAAGACTTACCGACAAGTCCTACATCAAAACAGTAAGCTATGTGGTGCACACTATTTGGCAAAATATTATCTACAGCAGGAATCACAGAAACACCTAACATATCAGAAAAAAGAAAGTTTAAAAATACGTGTCTCTTATTTGGAACCGTGCTAATTTGAAACATATTCATGTATGAATACACCTCAGCCAAGGTACGAGCAAGAGAACCATCGGCACACTCCACTGCGACACCACCTTCCTAGAGTGACCAATGAGCTCCCGGTAGATTTAAGTCTCCAAGCACAAAGAAATGAGAATTAGGATATTGTTCTCTAATGTCAATCATAGACAAAGTGTGTTGTTCGTATTTCTCATTAACTGAGTTCGGGGGAATGTTTACTCCAGCAATAATGAATGACTTCTTTTCCGCTTTAACCTCAACAACGGTCTGCTCAATGGCATCCGTACAAACAGTCACACTCCTTGATTTCAGAACAGATGAGATGGCTATCAACACACCACCACCTCTTGACCTTGTACTAGTGTTACTACTGAGTTCGATCGTGAATCGCGTTGGCGACGGATCGTTTTTAGTTAGCTCCAGTAAATTTGTTGTTTTTATTTAGTTCCGGCAAAAACTGTGGTTTAAGTTCGGATTTTAAATCACGATTTCTATATCTTTATACATTGTATTCGGACTGCTTTTTGCTCTTGTAGTAACCAGTAAAGGCCAGGAAGGGTTCTATACCCACGTATTTGTAGTTTCCGGGGACGGACCCCCGGTTTTTGCCCCTGCCATGGGCGACTGCACGGAGGACGAGGACACCCTGTCCAACGTCTCTATGAAGTCCAATTCGGACAGAAAGTATAGCGACGTAATTATAAAGAAGGTAAAGAGCCAAAGCCAAAGTTTTATCGAAATATGCGTACAATGCCGCCTAGACACGGAAAAGCTCAAGCACACCGATGAGCTATCGCAAAATGAATTATACCGTTTAATTACCAAAATACGCCAACACATGAGGGACATTCATCCTGCAGGTATTAAAAGAAGTATATCGTCTAAAATCGATACTGGCAAGAAGAAGGCCAGTCCGACAAACCTGCATAGTGCTGAGAGCACAAAAAAGGCCAAGGTCAATGCCACTGAAAAACCATCGACGCAAAAAACGCTCGGCAAACCCGCCGATTACCCTCTAGTAACAACGCCCGCCGTTCAAGGAAACGATTCCCAGGTTATTATGGGACCGCCACCTCCTCCTACTCCTGCTACCCTGATAGCTAACAGCGAAAAAGACCCCTTTAAGACGCCATTTAGGCAGATTCCGCTTAAGCGGAATTTTAAACTGGTGACTTTAGATATGGGCCAGCCGCCCCTAAACACCAAAAATCAATTCCTACCCCTACAGGACCTGGATACAGAGGACGAGGATACGGTTAGCGTTGCCTCAACCTCTGCCTCTACTAGTGTTAGGCAGAAAACCAACGCTAGTAGCAAAAAAAGTGCAAAACCGAAAAGCCCGCCGCCGCCGCCCGTCGTTATCAAAGGCAGGCCCGCTGACCATCGCCAGTTACTTGAGGATCTAAAAGAGATGCATATTAAAAAGTACCAACTGTACACTAAAAATTCAGTCATAGTATACTGTGATACTGCCAATGATCACCACACTCTGAAACGTGCCCTCGATATAGAAAAAACGGAGTATCACACATACGCGGAATCACAGGAGAAAACGCGAACCTTTGTTCTTCGCGGTCTCGACGGAGAGATTAAACCGCAAGATATCTCCGAAGCACTTAAAGATGAGTATAATATTGACCCAAAAAATATATTCGAAATGCGTAAAACAAGAATACCTATGTTTCTTGTAATCCTTGGTACAAATTATAACATACGAAGACTTAACCAAGAAGTAAAAACGCTTATGAATGTGAGAATTAATTGGGAGATTCACCGTTCAAATAAACCCGTGCTGCAATGCAAAAAATGCCAACAGTACGGGCATGCCAAAACTTACTGTAATCGCAGGGTGGCATGCAGTAAGTGTTCCGGACCACACGAGATCACCGTATGTAATGCTGATCTCCAAAAGTCTGTGAACTGCAATGGCCCACACAGGTCAATAGACGAAGATTGTCCTGTATTTCAGTATAAACTGAATATCATCCAATCCACCGCAGCCAAAAACAAGCCGGCAAAACAAACCTTTCGTCCGGCGCCACCCCCGGCAAACCCAGCATGGAGGAACCCTAATGTAGCAGACGGTCAGAGTGGCCAAGGCCTAAGCAACGGCCAACGATCTGAAGATTTTGACAAACAATTCCCGCAACTCCGAGGCAGGCAGCCACCGCAACGAAGCCAAGACCAAAATATTAACACTGTACAGGTTAGTGGTATTGCTCATGCCAACACTAACACTCAAAATATATCAAATACCATGACTAATTTGAACAATGTCGTGGCAAAAATTAATAGTTTAGTTAATTTAGAGCAACTGTATCTTGCTCTCGACTGTTATTCTAATATGTTAGAAGCGTGTAGGGGCAATAAAGCCGAAATCATTCAGGCTTCTATACGTTTCTTTACACATGAATACTCTCGATTTAATGTATAAATGTTGCATATTGCTAGCTGGAATTGTAATAGCATCAGGTATAAACTGGGCGAGTTTCGTAACTTTATGTATACGTCCAATTTTCAGGTTGTTTTCCTCATTGAAACGAATATAGCACCCGACTTTACACGACGAGTGAAACCGTCGTTTCGTACAGGAATGTTGATTGGAGGGTGTTCCGGGAGTGGCTTAATGAGATAACTGTCGTCCCGGAGCAAATAGCCACTGTTCAGGAACTGGAAAACGAGGTAGAAATTCTTACTTCAAATATCCAGCGCATCCGGGATGCTATGTGTACTAGGGTCACTCGGCTCCCTAGCACTGAATCTCTTCCCGAACATATCCCTGATCTTATAACCTTTCGCAATCGCTTTCGACGACGATGGCAAAGGAACCGGACACAAATGGGATCTGCTCGCATTATCGCGCTAATGGAGGAAATAAGGATAAAAATCTGGGAACATCGAAACCAAACGTGGCTCAATTATATTAACTCTATAAGCAGGGATGACAACTCACTCTGGAAGTTGGCTAAGAAAGTCCGTGGAGGCATGACTCGCACTCCTGAGATAAGGCATCGTGGTCTAGACATCGCTGATGATCTAGGAAAAGCTGAAGCCTTCGCGGATTACTTAGAGGGCGTATATAGTGCGGCGCCAGACACCCTGCCTGAGCACGAACTCTGTACGCAGACTGCAAACACATTTCTGCAGTATAAATATCCCATTCCTCCGTTAGTACTTAATAAGCTGAGAATCACTCCGGCGTACATTCGCAAAGCCCTTTGCCGTCTTCCGAGAAATAAAGCTCCCGGCCCGGATAATATTCCGAATACAATCCTAAAAAATTTACCTAGAAGAACCATTATCCAATTCATGCATATAGTTAACGCGGTTATTCGGCTGCAACATTTCCCTCAAACCTGGAAAATAGCGTACATAATACACTTCCCAAAACCGGGGAAAGACCCGAAACTGCCGGCATCATATAGGCCGATCTTCCTATTAAACACCCTCGGCAAGTTAGCTGAAAGGCTAATCCTGTCCAAAATAAATTGTGAAGTTGAAAAACTGCACATACTGCCCAATGAACAATTTGGCTTTCGCGGGCGGCATGGCACCGTCATGCTGGCCGCGAAGTTGGCCACCGACATACATGAGGGCTTTAATAACAGGCAATCTACTGCCGTGCTACTCTTAGACATTGAGAAAGCGTTCGACAGGGTATGGCACGATGGGTTGCTGTACAAGTTGTTGGCAAATTACAGCATGCCGCTACACTTGACAGCACTCATCGCGTCATATCTTGCCGGCCGCACTTTCACGACAAAAATTGGCAGCAAACTCTCGGCCAGTAAAAGACTACAGGCGGGGGTGCCACAGGGAACCGTATTATCGCCGCTATTATTCAATCTTTATATAGCAGATATCCCGTCAAGTCCCAATACCCACAAAGCACTCTTTGCTGATGATACAGCAATCTACTCCCTACATCCTCAAGCAGAGGTGGCTAAGTCAAATCTCTCAGAGCACATGAATATCCTCATCCCCTACTACGAGAGGTGGAAGATAACATTAAACGCTTCTAAAACAGAATTAATCCTTATTTCGCGCAAGCGCAAGGATGTCAATATCACCCCTCTCATGTTGGGTAATACGGCCATTATACCAAAGCCTAAAGTTAAATACCTCGGTATTATTCTGGATAACAAGTTAAACTTTAGTAAACAGGTCGAGGCCATTATCGCAAAAACGCAATAATAAAAAAGGGGTTAAACACACTGATAACGGCCAGATCCTATCTGAGCCCTGCTAACAAGCTAACCTTATATAGAGCCATTATCCGGCCAGCTCTCCTGTATGGCGCCCCAATCTGGTGTGCCGTGGCTAGAACACATAAAAACAAACTCCAGGTAATTCAAAACAATTACTTAAGGGCGGCATTCTCCCTCACTTTGAGAGACCGGATCAGAATCGAGGACTTGCATGCGTGGGCAAAGATGGAGTACATCGACGAGTACATCGATAGCCTCGCATGCAAGTTCTACGAGAAACAGATAACTGGTTCACCCCTTACGTCAAACATTGCTAATGTAAGGTACGATCCTGAAAATCCCACCACCTATCTAACATTATATAGAGAAACAACTTTATTCTATAAACAGCTTATGTCTCCTTAATCTCTACATATTAGAACTTTACCAAATATTTTTCAAAAACAGGATCGATAACACTTTCGAAAATCAATAAAAATTGACATAAAAATCATTTTCATGTATCAAGAGCGCAGCAACATACCACTTTTCTGGTAAGTGCATTACCTGCTGCTGGCCCAACCAATCAAACCGTGTTCGGACATGGGGGCGGGGCCTGTTAAGGGAGCTGGCCGATGTATAAAAGCGCACATAACAACGTCGCGATTCATATGACCACAAACCACCGAAGCATCCATGTCTCTGCAGCCGACACCGTGAGATTCGTCCTACATGACTTGATGCTGTGCAAATTACTTGAACAGACTTAATATATTAAGTCTAATACTTTGTATAGTGTATCGTCTTTTTAATATTAATGTTGTACATAGTGTAAATAATTTTAGCATTCTGACGACCTGTTCCTATAGGGGACACTTTAAGCAGGGTTTTTCCGAAAATTTTCCCTGCATACAACACTTGCACCAACAAATATTGCAGAATGTACAGGGTGTCCCAAATTCGAGCCTCATCATTGGGATCTCGCAAACTAGAAGAGATACGAGATCGGTTAAATGGAGGCAAAGTTGCGCAATTTGATGCTGATCAAAATGCCACCTTACAAGTTTCCGAGGATTTTTGGAAAAAACCGAATATTCGCGATTTCATTTTTATTTTTTTATGACTTTATTTGAATAGATATAACAAAATAAATTCCACGTTCTCATTGTTACTTTTTCTTTTCTACAAGATGGTGTTATCAGATTTTCAAACCGACGTTTCGTCTTTGAGCTGCCATCATCAACTTTGTTTTTTTAAATACGGCCCTGGATTTTTTATTACGGACTTTAAGAGCTTTTAAGGTCCCAGAATCAATGATGTATCGCACTTAATCGAAAAATTCATATTAATGGCATTTTCCAGTGTTAGAGAGAGACAGAAAACAAATTTTTGGTAAGATCTTACCAGGAAATCATTAAAATGATTTTTTCAAAAAAATGCGATACAACAATGAAAATGTAAAAATTATTATATGTTCCAAATCTAATCCCACACAACTATTTACTTGGGTAAATTGCTAAAATTATAGCCTAGCCTAGAGCCTATGGTTTGAGGGTTGACACTTTAATAATTATATTATTTATTAATAACTTCTTATGTTAGTTTTTAAGTTTTCTTTATGCAAAACGTTAATGCGTAAAAAATAGTTTTTGCTTTTAATCCTTTTAAAAATATATTTTCTGTCTCTCTCTAACACATGAGTTCTTATGGAAAATGTCGCTAATATGAATTTTTCGAATAAGTGCGATACAACATTGGTTTTGGAATCTTAAAAGCTCTTAAAATCCGTAATAAAAAATCCAGTGCCGTATTTAAAAAAACAAAGTTGATGATGGCAGCTCAAAGTCGAAACGTCGGTTGGAAAATCCGATAACACCCTCTTGAAGAACAGAAAAAGTAGCAATGAAAATGTGAAATTTATTTTGTTATATCTATTCAAATAGAGTCAAAAAAAATTAAAACGAAATCGCGAATATTCGGTTTTTTCCAAAAATCTTCGGAAGCATTCGGAATTTTCAAACTTGTAAGGCGGCATTTTGATCAGCATCAAACTGCCCAACTTTGCCTTCATTTAACCAACCTCGCATCTCTTCTAGTTTCCGAGATCCCAATGATGAGGCTCGAATTTGGGACACCCTGTACAACTAAATAGTTAGCTTATGCAAATCACTATGATATAGAACTTTGAAGGGGTATTCCCATGTAAAGTGTGGCAAAAACAGCAGTACTGCAAACCTAGTTTTTTTAAGTAGCTAGACAACAACCACTTAAGGGTGCCACCATCTGCTGGCCATCGGCGATGACTGAACATCGCTAGGCATAACAGCAGATGTTAGAACTTAGGCATGCTTATGCTAGGAATGCAATTCAAAGTATGGAATTCTAATCAATAAATCTTATCATATCGTATATCCCAGCACCATGACTTCACTATTAGAAAGCCAAGTCTCAAGTAGAATGATCACGGAGTAACCAGAAAGATATACATCACGCTGGTAATCCTTGGTTCTAGTGCGAAGGCCTCCGATATTACGGCAGTAAAACCTTAGGCTTGATCGTTTTTGGCACGTTCTGTTCACGTACTATTCATTTCGTATGGATTCCTATTTCTATATTCCTTTCTATATTACTATCAGTACGCTTGCTTGCACTTTTTAGACACTTTAGAGCCGCCGATTCCCCAGAAAATATCACTTTCAGCGGACGCGGCCTATCTCCAGGCTGACCAATTCTAGTCACTTTAAAATCTTGTTGGCTACTGAGCTCCATCTTCTCCAAGACTACGTTCACATGGGCCCTGTCGTGATTAATCCTTTCTGTGATTAACTTTGAATCACTTTCCGGGAAATTGAAGATGAGGATGTTCTTTGATCTTACACATTTTTCCTGTATCTCAATAAATGTGTCCGGCTGCTGATTTGAGTCATCTGTTGGATTAGGCTCAGATTTACGCTGCTGATTTAATTTAACAAACAACACATTTTGTATTTATTAGGCAATTATATTTAAAATGATGTTTGTTATTGGTTGGGTTTTGACTTAAAACTGTGTAATAACATGTTTTTTTTTGTACTGGGAAGGGAGGTAGGGATAGAATAATAAAAAACAAGAGATAAGGCATAAATATATCCAATTTATTAATAACTTCTGAACCTTTGTGACGGGTTAATTTTTTCGACACTTTGCGTTTTTGGTTATTTCGCCACCTAGGTGGAGGAGGGAATTGAGAAGGGGGTTAGAAAAAGTGACACGTAGCTCTG
>MU190864.1:18488-39889 GCA_016904865.1 Pissodes strobi
TCTGTTTTACAGATACTTTCACGGCAGATGTTCCCAGGATTTGGCCCACATAACAACTCCTGTCAGGCAGTCCCGACAGACGGCAGGAGCGCACCAGTTCGTCGTACAACTAGAAACACCTAGAACATCGCTTTACCAGAACTCCTTTGTCTGGCGCACTGCATCACTGTGGAACTCACTTCCAGGACATCTGTTTCCCACTAATTACAACCTACAAATATTTAAGAACCGTGTCAATCAACATTTTCGCACACACACCGCTCGTCGAGCGCCATAGGACCTACCTTTAGTGTGAAAAAAAAAACGAAAAAATGAAACGCCCCTGCTTTTTTTCAAAATAAAACTTATTTTCGCAAGCTGTTATTATTTCTTAATAAGAATGTCCTCTTGACTTTTTTCTGTCCGTCGAACAGTTTTCGATTAAAAAATATAATGCATTTATCTGCACGGTCCTAATTCCTAAATTTTGAATAATGTAAATTAAAGAAGAATATTTTTCTTTGATTACTTATTACAATATTGAAAACTTAGGAATTAGGACCGTGCAGATAAATGAATTTTATTTTTTTAATCAAAAACTGTTCGTCGAACAGAAAAAAGTCAAGAGGACATTCTTATTAAGAAATAATAACAGCTTGCGAAAATAAGTTAAATTTTGAAAAAAAGCAGTGGCGGTTAATTTTTTCGTTTAAAAATATAAGAGGGCATGTTTGTGGCGGCGCCACTGATTGGAATTGAAAAAAATGTTTTGCTTAAAAAAATGTGTCTTTATACGTACTTAATACCTAGCAAAATGTAAAGAAATATCTACAGCGGTTTGAGAAATATTGGGATAATTTTCAACACCCTGTATTTGAAAAATAAGGCGATTGCGGACCTATGTTCATATGACATTTTCTTCTTAAAATCACTCAAAGGTTATCACCCTTAAGGATTAGCATTCAATTCTGAAACACCCTGTATATACCGGCTATTTATCAGTATTTATAATGGAAAATAACTACTCAAAAATTAATCAAAAAAATCAAAGTCAGAATAAAGCAAGTACCGAAATTAACCGAAAACTAGAGTCGATAAGAGCAAATACTCAAAAATTAATCAAAAATAACTAAAGTAAACGATAAACAAATACTCGAATATTAATCAAAAGTAAATCAAGAACGATTCAATTATTGAGTGCTTAATTTCTAATCAAATAAAACAGGTGAATAAACAAACAAGGATTGGTTTTATTACCTAATAATGAAATATCACAGCTGGTCAGGAAAAAAAGCTTAAATTGGAGAACATTTCAGTAAATCAATTCTTATGGTTACACTGTATTTCAAAACGAAAAAAAGGTAGGCTTACTCGTTGAAATAATTCACACGCTTATCTAAATTTCGAGATATTTAATTGTAATTAATGACGATCGCTCAAAGCATTGATAAAAAGAACGTCAGTAAAATATGTTGAAAGCCAGCGATACTGCAAATAACTTCTCGTTATAGGTAAGTTCAATTAGCTCGAGTAATCACCTAATTAAGAACTAATTCACGGATACCGAATCATGATTCGTCACAGCCGTATAACTGACTAACTATGCTTATTCAGTTCAGTTAAGTTATGTTGATAACTGCCGTAAAAACGATATATAAAAAAACTAGTTAGACCTGGCGTTATTATCGCCACCAATTAATTACAGACCCTAACGTATGGCAATTTACTCCACGGTCAAGTTACCAGTACCAAAGATAATAAACAATCTGTTCGAGTAAAGAAAATCAAAGGCAGCAACAAAAAATAATTGTAAATAACGCAAGTCTACTAGGCTGTAACAACACTATTAGTTATCTAATCTACGGTTATCCAACGTAAGCCAGAGATCGTGAAAATTGAGAATAATAACAAAACTAGTTCGACCTACAACGTTATTGCGTCAGTCAATTAAAAGTTCAAAAAAAAACATTCGATCCAGAATCTGATTTATTTTAGATCAGCGGATCTATCTGAATTTCAGAATTTGATTAAATAAAATCAAGCAATTTGGGCTCGTCAAAATTGCCTAAAAATTCGAAGTTCATTCAAAAGAGAATTTTAATGACTAAATCTTAACTTAATTAAGGAGAAAAAGGTTAAAAAAGCAAAAAAAAGAACAAAATAATAATAATTAGAGATCGTAGGTTAATTACGCACTATGGCCGCTAAATATATGGAAAGAAAGAAAATAAAATAGAAACTGCTCACTTGGCCGACGAGTAACTCCTCAGGCAGCATAAAAAAATGCTCACGGTACGAAGAAGACTTCCTTGACAGGCGAAAGACTGCAAGGCTCTATACAGGTAATACCGCTAGACGGGCGTAGTCAAGGAACACTCTGTCGCTAACGATGCTCGCCGATAACAAGGAACAATCCGACGAGACGGTGGAATAGATCAACGATAGCAATAGACCTCACGTTAGAAGTAAACCCAACGGTAGCAGTTGACTCAACGGTAGCACCCTGTGAAAGAACACATATTCAAGGTTCCACACGTAAATCTTAATGGACGAGCATTTTAACTCGGTAACCAAAATCAACCATCAAGGAAAAAGAGAAATCAGATTTAAAAAAAAAAATCAATAATTGACCTGTGTAGGGGTAGCCAGTTGCTTAACGCTAGACGGCTTTCAGTTGGGCAAGTGGGCTTCTGTAAGAGATTAAAAAGAGAATTAAAAATCCGCCCACGTTCGCCACAAAATGATGGCGTTCACAGAGAGACAAAAGGAAAATGCACAAAAAACTCAACTCACCTTGCAAAAAGCAACACTCAAATCCCACAAAGGGCAGTTTCAGACACCAACACTTAAGAAAATATAAGGCACAACTAACGACTGAAACTGTTAAAATGACCCGGTTGGCAAAATGCCATTAACAGGTCCAATATAACTGCTTGACTCACAAAGGTCGTAGAGAGAGTGGCGCCAGTAAACCGACAAAATCAAGGAGCAGGCTCAGAAACTCGCTCAACCAATGAATATCCAGCACGGCTAACCACATGTTCCTCTCAATAATTCATCCAAGGAAATTAGACGATAAAAACATGGGATTTCGATATATAGACATCCTCCAAAAAAAGCTACCCAGAGTAGCCAAAAGAGCATTGTCATTAAGCCACTCCAATCAATAGAATTTCCCACTTATTCAAGGATAATTAATTGACTGCACGCGATGTAACTTGGTAGCCAATCCGAAATCAGTACATACTAGAAAAATATTAGAAGGCCTTAATTTCACGCGCTAAATTCAATTGGGTCGAAATCGAATCGTTTAGCGACACTTATTTATTTAAATTTCTCGATCGAGAATACTTCGAAGCCAGATTATATACGGGGGCTTCTCGCATCTATGTACCCTAAACAAAACGGCTCGTGACATGTGTCTGAGTTGTGTCGATCAACTGCAATGTGCAGAGGTCGGTTTTTAAGAAAACTGGGAAGCCAGCTACAGAGAGACGTTGACAGTTCTAGGGACGGCAGTTTGGTGAGCAATTCGTCATGCCAAACTCTGTCGAATGCATTCGAGATATCCAAAGCAATCGCTCGAGATTCTCCGTAGTTCTTAATTGCTTGATTTCATATATGAGTGACATAGGCCAACATATCCCCTGTCGATCTCTCTTTGCGAAAGCAGTATTAGTTTTCGGTAATTATTCTATTGGTCTCGAGGTGCTTGAGTAGTTGCAGAATATGAGCTATCGAAAACTACAATAAACAAATCAAATATAAGAAGCTTCATTTAAGAAAAAGGAAACTTTATTTCACAACCGTGCGGCCGTGTATTTAATGAGGTGACAGTTAAAAACATTTTAGAAATATGGACATCGGTTTGCTGGGAATAACTTTTGTATACTCCTTTTTTCATATATCTTATACTTTGTAAAGATCAACCACTTAAGATTTTTATTAAACGGGCAAATCTGTAGAAATAGATGAGCCAAACGAAGAAAACGCTAGTGCGGAAAATTAAATTTGCAGCTGAGGACAAGATCCGTTGTAATGAACGCCGATTACACCCTTTTATGTACTTACTGTATTTTCGGCCTTTCTTCAACTTCTGTTCATTTTCTGAAACCAGGTTCGCAGTACCAGTGTTTTGACACCCTATTTTGTTGAAAATAATTTACCTAGATAACATGGGCAACAACCCCTATTTCTCCACCTAGTAGTCAATAACTTCATTCCACTTACCAGTACTCAAATCTAATCTTAGTTATAATTAAATGATCGTAGGCTAAATTAATTTCCCTTTTAAAATAATAATTGAAATTTCGAATTTAAGGGAGCACACAATTTAAAGGGGGCATTTTTTTATATTTAATCAGTGGTTGGCTTAAATTTGCTCAGGTAATTTCTGATATGACCTAGGTATTTAAAAGTTCGCCAGACAATGAGTTATGGCATAATAAAAAGAAAATTCATTAGCATTAATGATTTAACGCTGTGATTTACTTTGTATCAAACTTTCCCTAGAGCTTAAATTCAATCAAAGACTATGGTAAAACAAATTCTTCATTCCCTAATAAATAAAATACAGAATGACGCTAGCACTGAGTTTTTCATGCGATACTCATGAAATTATTGAAGTCATACAGCAATAATGTTTCTATGCATACATGCACCCTAAGCATTATGATTTAAAACTAAACTTACTGTCTAGGACTTAATTTTAATCCGGAACCTGCTATCCTAGCGTTAACAGCTTTTAGACTACCTTCTCTCACGAAGAGTGACGAATTTCAAACAACGTTTCTTTCAGTACTTTTCCGAGCCGACGAAATGAATTTGCTTAATTACTTATTTAATTTCCAGGAGTCTCTGGTACTTCGAGATACTTTTACGGTTTGGTCAATACCGTTTAACCATTTGGATAGCGTAACATACTTGAGACACAAATTTATACTAAAAATTTCTCGAGTCCCATTCGGACAGTATAACGTTCTAAGATGCGTGGAGATTATGTTCTGACTACCGTTTCAGAGTTCCCCATATTTTTGGGCAGGGGGACGTTCTACGCGTGAACTAACTTTTTCCCAGAGAATTTTTCGCATTTATACCAACTTTTACGACTTGTTTTCTTCTAGCAAAATCTGTATTCTGCACCTGCAGCGATTAGAAATGTTATTACTAAAAGCACTTAAAATTTTGCGCAATATTTTAATATGGCAATTAGCGTTTTAACATGTTTTGTAAATTATTTTAATTACCCTATTAAAATTAGGTACGTGCTTTTTATATTCCAATCTTAATTACCCTATTAAAATTAGTTAATACATGCTTTTTAAATTCCGATCTAGATCAAACTACGGTAATTAAAATTGAAGAACACTATTTTTTGCATTTCAATCCAATTGGCTTTGTTCGGAGAATATTCTTACTAGAAACGCCCCCTGGCCAATGGTTTTTTTTTAGAACAAAGTTTGGGGGAACCTGCGTGTGAACGTTCGACTAGTGGGTGATATTCTTTCTAGTTAGTTCATCTAGTTTCGGGTTATAATGCAATCGAAAAACGGAACAGTATAAATCAACCGCGATTCAAGTCGGATTTCGAATCTTGTGAAGTTAATCACAACGCAACTTATTTGGCTTCTATTCAAAAAAAAAATTTAAGGCAAAAATTATTAACTTTAGACGCGATTCTGGCATTATTTCTTGAAAGTTGGATTTCAATTTAAATTTTGTTTAATAAAATAAAATTATTATTTTATTTGAATGTTCTCTCTTGGCGATCTACTTCGAAACTTAATTTATTTTATTTATTGGTGAGCTAGCACAATCCTAATTTATTTTTTGAAACAATTAAAAATAATTATGAGAGAATTTGTGAAACAATTTACTCAGAATCGGGTACTAGCTCTCATTCATTACATCGTACTAGGCCCATTACTATTTATTTTGTGTATAAACGAATTTGCTTTTATGGAGGATTCATGTTAATTTATGTTGTTGGCTAATGACACGTCCTTGAGATGGAAGGTCACTAATGATAAATGTATGATAGCTGTAGGTGTGGCCTTAAATATTAAAAATTGGTTTGATAATAAGAAAGTCTAACGTTTCGGAAGTTAAATGCATGGTAATTGCATAACAACATTGCGTCATTAGATTGGACAGTAAGTCAATATACGGAGTCGAGCATGGAATACTGGAAATTAGTTTTTGCGAGTATTATAGCTCGCCCAGCCGTTGTTGACCCTCGAAACGCATGCAATTGCATGCGTTTCGAGGGTCAACAACGACTGGGCGAACTTTAATCGACAGGATATTAAATTTATCCAAATAATTACTTTTTCTTTTCTACTAATATTGTTACTACGCTTCCATAAAACTTATATTGAAAAACTAAATAATACCATGTTAGATCATATAAAATACAATAATTAAAACCAAAAACACTTTATCGCATAACCATAAATAATAAATAATAATAATTATAATTATAACAAATAAAACACATTAAAATAAATATCCGTTTATATATTTTAATGTGTTTTATTTGTTATGAATATTATTTATTTATTAACATTTATAAAGTACCGGGTTTTCGTATCTAATTATTGTATTGTATTGTATTGTATATGATCTCACATTGTATTAATTAGCACTTCAATATAAATTTTATTAATTGAGGAGAAAACATTTTTATCAACATGGATCCTGCAACTGAAGTTATTATTTAAATTCTCAAATTATTAAAAACCTAGTCCATGGATAAGAAAAGGGAATTCTAGTCGCATTGTTAAATATCCTCAGCATTTCATTAATTATCAAAATTTCTACAGGCAGCTGATTGAAAAGGGATACAAAAAACCAGTTCTATTACTCAACCCACTTGGCGGTTGGACGAAAGATGACGATGTGCCACTCGATATACGTATGCTGCAACATGAAGCTGTTTTAGAAGATAATGTTATAGATAAGGATTCTACCGTATTAGCAATATTTCCTAGTCCAATGATGTATGCTGGTCCAACTGAGGTATTAATATTATATATGTATCTACTATCATAGTCAGCATTGATATGGCCTCGACTATCAATAAGAATAATATTAGATAGATCCTTTGTTTGCTAAAAATATCACTTTTTTTCTATAATTGGTAATTGTCCGTGGATTTCTTTAAAAGCTCCGATTACAGCATTTTTACAGCAAAAATCTAACTTATTAATTTTGATAATGATTCATACATTTAGAGTTTCTTCCAAACCGGAATCACAATCAAAATACCCATTTTCACGGCTTCTTTCAAACCTTCATTGTTCGACTTTCTTAGATTACACGTTTTTAGTTTTCTTCGGTATTAGATAATATATTAGGCGCACAATTTTTTTAACCATCCTTAAACTGATTTCCAGTTCCTTCGCTACTGTTTCCTGGACATTGGTTAGCGATTCGCTAAATAGATCAGATTAAATACAATTTAAATGCATATTGTAGAAACTTTTTGATATCACTAAACTTTATAAATATATTCTCTTTTTCATGTCAAAATTGTATACGTGTGTCTTGCTTATCTTACGAAGCAAATTATATTTGAAAATAACAAAAACAACAATACATATTAGAAAACTTTATTCCAGAAAAATGATGTAGTGATTAGTAGGGGTGTGCAAAATAATCGAATAATCGATTATTTCTATTAATCGATTATTTCGATTAATCGATCATATCAATTAATCGATTATTCCTACTAATCGATTATATCGATTATTTCGATTAATCGGTTATTTCGATTAATCGATTATTTCGATATTTGCTAAAATATTATATTAAACGTATATAAAACGACTATTTTACAATAGATATAGTTTTTAAAATTTCAAATTAATAACTCAGTGTAATTAGAAACTCTGGACTCTGTTAATAATACGCGTTACAAATTTAGACAATAGGGGATCCTCATTTCGACGCGCCATTTTCTGACAGTCAGCAACACATAACCTCGACGGAGTGTTAGCACTTTAGCAGTATAGTATAATCTTTATCTTTAAATTATGTATTTGGTTGATTGGGTTAGTTTGGGAGTTTCTAACAGTACAAGCCTCCAATGTTCCATCTGAAAGGGTGTTTAGTAAGTTTAGTAAAGGAAGTGAGATCGTAAGTGAACTTAGATCCTTGCTTACTGGGAATCACATAGAGCAACTTGTTTTTCTTACAATGAACAAGAGATTTGTAAACCTACACAAAAATTTAATTTACGACTTTTAAAAATAATAAAAGTTTGTAGAAAATATTCTTCTTTAAATTCTTCTCCGTTTATTAGAAGTTAATACTTATCGCACTTTGCAAAGCAAAGCAAAGCACCTAGGTCGGTCATATTTGCCCCCCGTAATATTAACAAATTTCAAAAATAAATAAACCCTAATTTTGCACACATTTTACGCAATTTTGCACACCCACACACGGAAAACTCGAGCTGTTTTTTATAAGGGGATAAACTTGACCCCCCCCCCCCCCCCCCCCCCCCCCCCCCGTCTGATACAAAAGTGATCATTTTTGATTCCACACGATTCGGCAAATTTTGCACACCTATTATCAAATTTTGCACACTTTTCTGGGCAAAGTTATGAAGTGTTAAAAATTTGCAATTTCCCCCCGTTTGTCAAAAAGATGAAAATTTCGAATGCTGCTAGGTTCAACCAGTTGTGCATAATTTTGTACACCTATTTTCAAATTGTGCACACTTTCCTGGGGAAAGTTATGAAGTATTAAAAATTTGCAATTTCCTCCCCGTTTGCCAAAAAGTTTAATAATTTTTGATGCTGCTAGGTTCAACTAATTTTGCACAATTTTGCACATCTATTTTCAAATTTTGCACCCTTTTCTTGGAAAAGTTATGAGGTGTTAAAAATTTGCATTACCCCCCACCTCCCCCCGCTTGTCAAAAAGTTGAAAAATTTTGATGCTGCTAGGTTCAACTAAATTTGTGTTAATGCCTCAAAACTTTCCCCAGAAAAGTGTGCAGAATTTGAAAATAGGTGTGCAAAATTGTGCAAGATTAGTTGAACCTAGCAGCATTAAAATTTCTCAACTTTTTGACGAACCGGGGGAAAACGCAAATTTTTAACACTTCGTAACTTTCCCCAGAAAAGTGTGCAAAATTTGTAAATAAGTGTACAGAATTTGCCAAATCGAGTGGCATCAAAATTTTTTGATTTTGTAACATACGGGGGGGTGGGGGGAACGGTCAGGTTTGCCCCCCGTATAAAAAACGGCTCTAGTTTTCCTTGTGTGGGTGTGCAATATTTTATTTGCGTTGGCAAAATTGTGCAAAACATGTGCAAAATTATGGTTTATTTATTTTTGAAATTTGTTTAATACGGCGGGCAAACTTGACCGACACGTAGCACCTTGATCAACTTAAAATGGCTTGAAAACGTGTACTTAAGTGATCTAATAAATTATTAAACACTAAGATATGAATATACAAACCATTTTGTTCTAACCTTATCAGATATAATGTTTTGTCCGGTATTTGTATTAATAATTGATTATTTCGATTAATGGATTCTCTCGATTATCGACAATCTAGGTTATATCCAAAATCTATTTAACGTTCTTGGGTTATATCCGTTAATCGATTATTTCGATTATTCGATTAATATTGCAGAAAATATCGATTAATCGATTATTACACATAATCGAAAATCGATTATTACTTTCAATAACCGCCTAGCCCGTGATAGTAGTTAAATTAAAACATGACGTTTTTCGCTTACACGTTTTCGTATTCTTCGGTGTTAGGTATTTACATTATGGTTTTTCATGCACAATTTTTTGCATCATCCTTAAACTGATTCCCATTACTTTCGCTACTATTTCCTGGATAATGGTTGACGAATTTATTCTTTATTTTTCATTATCAAACTAGTTTATTAGATTAAATACCATATTGTCACTTTCAATTGTCAAAGTTACAAAACTGATATTGTAAATAAAAGCGAAACTGGTAGAAACTTTCTGGTATCACTGAAAAGTATAAATGCATTCTCTTTTTCGTGTCAAAATTGGATAACTGTGTTTTATTTATCTTACAGATTTTATTTGGAGGATATCATTAAACCATTCGGAAAATTATTACGAAAACACTCGCATGGGCAAATTATATTTGCCCATGCGAGATGAGGCGGGCCAAATCTTGGGAACATCTGCCGTTAAAGTATCTGTAAAACAGATACATCTCGGCCAGATGTCTGCGGTGTTCCAGTCTATCTAGATTCCGGGTCAACTATGCTACGCAGCTTTAGGGTGTGCTTTGGTGCGGCACCCCAGATGTGTGAGCAATATTCTAAGCACGGTTTTATTTGCGCTTTGTAAAACAAGAGTAATTGCTGCGGTGTTTACAGTTTTCTGTTGCGAAATAGCGCACCAAGCTTCTGGGCGGCTGATTTTGCGATGTTAGCAACGTAGCATTGCCAAGACATATTGCTGTTGACCAAGACACCCAGCAGTCCGATTCACGAGGATGAAGGAATGGTCGATCCTGCCATAATGATGTCAGGGCCAGTCGTATTGTCCCTCTTGGTAAACGTGGCTGCTTGGGTCTTTTATGCATTTAACTGGACTAAATTTCTGTTGCCCCAAGTTTAAACTTTCTCCAGGTCTTGATTAATTGCTGTAATTTGTTCCTGGCTGCGGTGATAAGTCTCAGTCACTGATAAAGGTTTTTCTGATCTAAATTGGGAGACAAGAGCACTGTCATCTGCAAAACTCTAAACAGGATTATTTGTTTCGGTCAGTAGATCATTAATATAGATGAGGAACAGAGTTGGTGAAAGTATTGCGCCCTTAGGCACGACCGTGTTAGTGGTGAATGTGTCTGAATCAACTGCAACGTGCAGGGATCGGTTCTTAAGGAAACTGACAAGCTAGCTCCAGAGAGAGGCTGGCAGTCCGAAGGGCCTAGAGGAAATATCCAACGCAATCGCTCGGGACTGTCCGTAGTTCTCAATTGCCCTACTTCATATATGAGTGACATAGGCCAATATATCTCCTGTCGATGTTTCTTTGCCAAAGCCGTTGATGAAGTACACAACTTTCTGAACAAATCTGCACCCAACACCTATTAACTACATTGGATTTACATAGGGAAAAACTGAAAAAGTCTATACTCTATTGCTCGTTTCGTGCATGCAATCGATTTGGAAATAGATTATAGATAATAAATAAAAATAATATAATAAAATAAAGACAATGTACAAAAATTATATGGCAGGTACTGGACAAAAACAACAACTTTAGCGAAAGCTGATGACTTTGACCACTTCCTTATCTAAAAAGGTAAACATGTCTTTTTTAAACTTATACAGATCATTGATTTTTGGGATGGTATAATATCCCATACTTTTTTGGGCATTTCACTTTTACAATTTATGTGCACTGTGGGGTATGTACAGTGTTGTAACAAGGATCACTAATCGTTCAATTTCATTAATAAAAATGTATGATGTATTGAAAAGCGGCACGTTACAAGTTGCAATAAATCCCTTACCGAATTGCATAAGCTAGTCATAAGTCATAATGGGAAACTTTACAGGTTGTAGTTTTTATAAGTTGTCACAGATGGCGCTAGTGTGCTTATTTCTGTGGCGTCTCTGTCCGCATCTCGACCGTTACCTAGCGCCCAGCGGCGAGATTTCAGTTACTAGTGCACTTGTGATTGAGAGGCGTGTGATTGGCTAGCTATGTGTGGTGACGCATGTCTTCGCGATGCAACCAGTTTTGTGTAAGTCAGAAGATGGTCTAGGAGGCTGCATGGTTAGCCTTCACCTCGGCGACCCGTGTTCAAATCCAGTCGATTGTGTTTTTTTAAGTAAACAGTTTTTTTTTTGATTTTTTGGGTTTTTCTTGGGTATGGCTTGGGTTAGCACTTGGTTAGTTTACTTTTCTTGAGCCCCGGAGCGAGCGGAGGGCCATATACTGGCCAATTACAGGTCTTTAAACCGCATGCATTCACAAGTGCACTAGTAACTGTAATAGCGCCGCCCGGTGAGGCAAACAAGTTTTACAGCCCCGGTCTGAGCTCCCATAGACACTCCCGTTGCTTCTGGCTGTAATATCTGATTGAAGTGACAATTCCGGTCTGTCACTCGCAGAACAAGACACTTCAAATCGCGCTAAGAACTACTTTTGCCTTTTGTGCCTTATTTCTGAATGTTATAATATTTTCTGTGTACCGTTTGTAAATATATCGTTGACCTAACGTGTGCATTATTGGTTACGCCCTAACTGGCTAGCCAAATTTCGTATTTAGTTTCTTTGAAAATGTCGAAAAAATTATTGTTCATATATTTGATGGTGACATATCATTTTATGGCAACTTACGGGCAAGGTTTTTTTGGAAAAATTTTGGTATCAATCGATTCGTTTTTTATTTTCTTTCCAAAAAAGTGAGGATCATTGAGATATTATCACGATTTTTTGGTAAAAAATTGATATTAAATGTTCGTAATGTCGGTGCAATAAGCCATACTTTTATGTCAGAAATGACGTTTTTAAAGAGAATAAGCATCAAGTAGTATTTTTCAAATGTCAAATTTGACAAAAAACTCAACATTTTGTAATAAATACAACTATCATTCATTTTGTGAATATTTTTATATACAAATTATTAAAAACTTTAAATTATTACAACTTACAAGGGATCTGGTTGAAAAGATAATAATTTATAGGTTGTGCGCCTTGCAAATTTCCTTTTGTTCTCAAGAGGGTGTCTAGAGTGGTTTAAGCGATTCTGGTTGAGATAAAGCCAAGAAAATTTGGGGAACTACCACATTTGAGTCTCCAAAGTTCAAGTTTTAAGTTTAAACTTGTGTAAAATCACTAAAACACCTTACTACTTGCGAAGGTGAAAATCAAAATTAAACCTGAAGCAAGCAAATTTAAAAAAATTAAAACGTGAAATAATGATATTTGACACACTGGCACGGAGGTCTCGGTCAAGGTTGCTAAACGTTGCACACTTCTCTTATTGAAAATAAGACAAAGTGATCGCCCTTTTACTCGACTTTTAGCCAATTCAAAGTAAGCCAAATAAGCGCGCTACATTTCATGCGTTGGCCTCCGCACACTCTGGGAGTAAAACGAGCAGAAACTAACTCAGATTAATTTAATGAAATGAGTTTTAAGACATTGTTAGTTTGGGTTGGTTGTTGTGTTTGCTATTCGAGCGAGAGAAGTGAGTAATAACTCAAACTAGCCCAAACTACTTGCGACTTATTATGAACTACACTTCGAGCTACCTACGACCATTGTTTATATAAATATAAACAATGTTACGACCTACCCAAGCTACTCTGAGTTACTTAAGACCTGCTCCTAGCTACTTCGAACAATTACGCGCTACTTACCACCTACTCGACCTAGTCTCAGTTATCTACACCCTACTCCAAACTGGTCTGAGTTACTTATGACCTACTCCAAGCTAGTCTGAGTCACTCCGCGCTATTTACGACTTACTCGAAGCTACTCCGCGATACCTACGACCTACTCCAAACTAGTCTGAGCTACTTATGACCTACTCCGAGCCACTCCGCGAGACTTACCATTTACTTCAAGCTAGTCTGAGTCACTTCACGCTGCTTAAGACCTACTCCAAGCTAGTCCGAGCCACTCCGCCCTACCTACGCCATAGTTCGAGCGCTCTACAAACTATTCTGAGCTACTTATGACCTGATCCAAGCTACTCCGAGGCACTCCGCGTTACTTACGACCTACTTCAAGCTACTTACGACCTACTCCGAGCCACTCCGCATTAGCTACGACCTACTCCAAGCTACTGCGCGTTACCTACGACATAGTTCGAACTACTCTGAGTTAGTTCGGGTTAGCTTTGGGTTAGTTTCGTCTCGTTTAAGGCACTACGCACTTGCATAAAGAATTGCTTGCGCGTCGCGCAAGCCATTCTTTATGCCATTAATTCCTCATGCAAACCTATGAGAAACAATTCCGGTTAGCTTGTGCTAGTTTGGGTTAGCTTCGTCTCGTTTTAGGCACTACGCACTTGCATGAAGCATGACTTGCGCGGGGTGCTAGTTTGGGATAATTTGGGTTAGCTTGGATTAGTTTCGTCTCGTTTTAGGCATACGCACTTGCATGAAGAATGACTTGCGCTACCGCCAGTTTAGGTTAGCTTGGGTTAGTTTGGATTAGCTTGGGTTAGTTTCGTCTCGTTTTAGGCACTACGCACTTGCACGAAGAATGACTTGCGCGAAGCGCAAGTCATTCTTCATGCAAACCTAGGAGAAACAATTGCGGTCAGCTTGGGTTAGTTTGGGTTAGATTTGGTTAGTTTGGGTTAGCTTTGGGTTAGTTTCGTCTCCTTGAAGGCACTACGCACTTGCATGAAGATGGCTTCCCAAACTAACCCAAACCTATGAGAAACAATTTCGGTTAGCTTGGGTTAGGTTTGGGTTAGTTTCGTCTCGTTTAAGGCAATGCGCACTTGCATGAATAATGGCTTGCACGAAGCGCTAAACACTAAAAAGTCGTATAGTTCTGCATCACTATAATTTAATACGATTTTATATAGTTCGAATGAACCTTGAATATCCATTTTTATTGCGTTTCGATCACGATCTTTAAAAAGCTTTCGAAATGTTGTCAACAAATCGACATTAACGGTTTTAAATTTGGCTTTTGTTTTCTTTGACATTTTGCCTCGCATTGTGCAAAGCCTACTTGATGCTTAAATTGCTTTAAAAATGTCGCGTCTGTAATGGAAATATGGCTTATTACACCGACATTACGAACATTTAATATCAAATTTTTTACCAAAAAAACGTGATAATATCTCAATGATCCTCGCTTTTTTGGAAAGAAAATAAAAAACGAATCGATTGATACCAAAGTTTTATTATTAAGACATTTCCTTGTCCAGACCCCATTTGAGTAAATGATTCGCTGTTGCGTGTAGGAATATCAGGTAACGTAGGCGATTGAGCGTATGCACATGACACTTGGGTTATGATGTTGCCAAATTGACCGATTCGCGTCTAGGTACGTCAATTTTGAGCCTCCAGGCATATATTTTTCAAAGTTGTTTTTTCCTTGATTTTGGGGATTGCCTTGGGTTAGTTTGGGTTAGCACTTGAGCCCCCGAAGCGAGCGAAGGGTCACGCGTGAAGTGAAATATTAAAACAACACTAAGCTGCTGCCAAATGCGCAGAGCCGAATGTCGAAAATTTGGCGTACGTAAACGTTAGTGGTTGACCGCCCAAATCTATGGGCGCTGTATTTCTTAGAAAAACACTAAAAATGATAGATATCCTCACTCTATTGTGTACAAAAATACAGATTCAAAGCAGATATTAAGAAATGTTTATAGAAAAATTGTAGTTGCCCTAAAGTGTTATATACCGCAGCTGCCTCCCCGGTGCCCCTCCCAGTCATTATGCATGCGCGTGAATGTTTATGTATGTAATTAAAAACGGCTAAGGAAAATAGGATTTTGAAAAGAATAATAATAGTTTATTTTGAATGTTTTACTAAAACAGGAGTGTTCCATTGGGGTTAGTTACTGATCGTCGCATCACTGACCACAACAAATTTTTACCTGTTTCGGTGCCATCACTGACCGCGATAATTTATTTTGATAAACGAGCTCAATCTATTTAGGTCATAGTCTCATTAGTGATCATAAGATAAGTTTACCTGAATTGATACCGCCACCCGATAAAATTCGCGCCTAGGCACACCAATTTTGATTCTTCACGCATGCGTACGTGCTAATTTTGTTGCCAAGGTTTTTCTTGATTTTGGGCATGCCTAGAGTTAGTTTTTATATGGTTTCGCGCCCGGAGCGAGCGAAGCGAGCGGCGGGCCATGCATGAAATAGAATATTAGAACAAGTCTACAGTTAAACCATTATTAATATTTACGGTCCGTAATGCTACTATTTAATCTTCCGCAGCCTCTAAAAAAATTTGGCCAAAGTATCGCGGTCAGTAATGGCACTCGGATACTTGACGGTCAGTAATGCGACGGTCAGTGATGGGACTATGGCGTTCCATTAGAACAAATAGCATTTGTCAATAACTATGACAAATAATTCCCAACTGCTTTTTTAATGACGCCGTACAACTTTTTAATTTGCACTTAATATTTTTTTATTTATTTAAGTAAAGCGTATAGATGTAGCGTCAAATATATAGAATTTTTTTTTATGGTGGTAGCACACGCACTAAAGGGAGATCCTATGGCACTCGACGAGTGGTGTGTGTGCGAAGATGTTGAGTGACACAGAATAAATCACCCTGTACATTTATATGTATAATTACAGGTTCAGTGGCATGCAAAAGCCAGAATGGTCGCCGGAGCTAATTTCTATATTGTTGGACGTGATCCGGCTGGAGTACCTCATCCAGAAGGCAAAAATGCTACGCTCGATGGCAATTTATACGATTCAACTCATGGCGCTCGAGTTCTGAGAATGGCTCCTGGCTTAACATCTCTTGAGATCATACCATTTAGAGTTGCAGCGTACGATATAAGTAAGAAAGCAATGGCATTCTTCGAACCAAAAAGGAAAGATGATTTTGACTTTATTTCCGGCACTAGAATGAGAAGTAAGTATATAAGATATTCTAAGCTAGAAACTGTTCGAAAATATTTCTGTTACAGTGTGTATTTTAAAGACATTGTTTCAAATATCGTATTTTATCAAGTTTAGTGGTACAACTATAAATAATGTGCCACTAGTTCTTGTCTGTGTACCGACACAGACAATAGTATATTATTTTATATGGAGGAAAAGTGATACTTTTCATGGCGCGCTCGTGTTTAACAGCCGAACGGAGTGAGGCTGGTAATAGAGAGCAAGCCATGAAAAGTAACTTTTCCTCCAAATAAAATATGCAGTTTTTTCTTCAAATGTCGACAAATTAATGCAAAAACATCTCTTTTCAATAGTAATAATATCTAATTATTATTAAAGATAAATGAGTTCGCAAGGCGGCTTAGACCACGGTCGTAGGTGGCCTTGCTTAGACCGGTGTCGGTGAATATAACATAAAGCTGTCAGTGGACACTGTCAACAATAATTAATTTTTTAAGATTGCATCTCCGATTGCGTTTTAATTCCGTATTGATAAGCAGTTATTGAGTAAGTTCGATTAAATAATAACCAATTTGTTCCTAAATTAGTGATTTTTAGAAATGCAGTCACAAATTGAGTGATAAATACAAATTGTAGTTTAATAAATCTTGAGTTGTTGACGCTTATTTTGTTGTCTGTTTGTATTGTATCTATGTTGCTATGACAACACTTTTACCTCCGCCGGCGGAAAAGTGAAAAGTAAAGCTCCGGCGGAGGAAAAACGAAACTTCACGGCCGCCTACACAGTCGAGTAATGACGGATTTACTGACGTTTGAAGAAAAAATTAATTATTCGTCTCAATTCGCAGAATAAAGGAATCAGAGCAGTGGATTTAAATTTTAAATAAAAATAATTTTAAGAAAAGCTTTGAGTAACATTAAATTAAACTTAACTTCGTTTCGTAATAATGCCAAATATTTCTTTTCTATAGAATTTGCTAGGACTGGAGAAGAACCACCACAAGGATTCATGGCCCCAAAAGCATGGCGTATTATTTCTGATTATTATCTTTCATTACAAGGAAAATCGTATTGATAATGACAATAGAATTCCAAAGTATTAGTGTTAAAATTTCGGTTATTTTATAAAGTATGTTAGATATGATTAGTTCTTTTAAAATATGTTAATAAAAGTTTTGTGCAATTCTATATTTTATTTGTTTTTTATTCAAATATCTATATTAACGATCGATTTTACACAGACAGAATAATAATATGTAGAAAGAATAACACTTCAGGTTGATATTGTGTTATTTTGACGTGAATTAAGTAACTTAAAGTGACCAGATGTCCTGCATTGAGCAGGACAGTCAAGCATTCATAGACTCTGTCCAGCGAAAGCAAACGTCCTGCAATTCTCTTTTGTGGTATGCGATATACACAAAGGGACTACAAAAGCTAATTATTTACACGAAATGACTACAAAAAGCTAATTGTTTATGCTATACTATATTAATGCAAAAAATGAGAATCACAAATATCACTCCATTACTATTTTTGCTCATTCCTGATAGTGTGTGTGTCATAAGCCGTATTCGATTGAGACTGGAGATCAGTTCAAAATGAACTGAAACTGAACTGATATTTCAGCTCACTGAGCCAAGGTCAAATGAAATTACGAAAGCAAATAAAAAAAAGCCGTTTGACAATTGAAATTTAAATGTCATCTTTTACCTGAACTACTGCACCGATCTAAGTGATCCCGGTCCATTTTCGGTTCACTTACAGATGACCTCTATCACTTTTTAGGTAATGGGGGCAAAGTGATATTTTTACAATCGAACACGAATCAGTTTAATAAAGTTCAGTTAGATCCATCTGAATCGATCCAAAGTAGTGAATCGAATACGGCTATAGTCGGCATTGGCCAAGTTGGTCTAATTATAGGAGATAATGGTTGGTCTGAGGCGTCTGAGTCTGGTGTTTCGGTATTTGAAAACTAGCTGTTTGAATGATTGATTTTTTAATTAAATTGTTATATCATTTTCTGACAATATGCTGAACTCACTCTCAAAAACTTCTAGGTTTCAGGCAGCTCTGATTCATCTGATGTTGCAAACGTACGATAGAAATCCAACCTTGCCAGTAAAAAAATCGACTAGGCGGTCCAAGTCACGGATAGTCCTAACCAATCAAAAGCAAGACGCTAGCGTTCTGCGTTCAAGCATGGCCCTCCGCTCGCTACGGGGGCTCAATCAACAAGAACTAACCAAAACTAGCCCAAGGTTAACCCAAAATTAACAAAAAAAAAGTAAATTAATAAAAAACAAACATAACCTTAATAAAAGGTAAACGAAACACCTGTCGCGACCAGCGTATATCGAACCCGCAGCGCAGGAATGACATGCAAGCACTCTGCCTATTACACCGCCGCGAGGCGTTGTAGGAGTTTCGCTAGATCGTAAAAACATGGATAATTCCGATATACGCTAGCGTCTTGCTTTTGACTGGTCAAGACTATCCGTGACTAGGACCTCACTAGACGCTAGTAAAATTCGTTTGTCAGTTACCCGTTATGCCTTTTTTAATAAAAAGGCGAAGGTGCTAAAACATACCACCAAAAAAAATTTGGTACTTATTTTAACAATTATTATGTAATGTCCTGCATTGAGGCCTTAGAATTATGGTCACTTTAAAATAACTGGAATCACAAAATTTGTTTTTAAAAACTATTTGTTTCCATATCATATTATTTAATAATATTCCAAGAGTACAGTAAAATCTGAGGCATTTTCCCACTAAGGTATAATTCATATCATTTTGCCCAGACTCCATTTTTTCATATTCCATCAAAATATCACAAAAATACACAAATATATGATTCTCTCCGGAATATAATATATAACTTAAAGTAAATAGTTTTCCTATAGACCCATTTATGTTGAACCTGAACATAAATGGGCCTATAGGAGTTGTTTCTAGCCCAACTATTTGTTGGTTGGTCGTTTTAAAGGAATCAAAATAAGCAGTGTAATTACCTGTTATTGTGGGAATGCATTTACATGTTAAACCTGAGGCATTTTCCCAACGAGGTATAATTTATGTGATTTTGCCCAGACTTCATTTTACGCGGTGATCATCAAAATATCAAAAAAATGCATAAATATATGAATCTCTCCGGAATATAACATACAGGGTGTCCGGAAATAACGTCGCCAAATTACAGATGGTGATTCTACATAAGAAACCATGAACATTTTTTCATATGAACATGGGTCCGAAAATGCATAGTTTTTAAGATACAGGGTGTCAAACTTTTTATAAAAAATCAGTTTTTTGTTAATATCTTAAATATGATTTTACTGATTTTGTTGAAATTTGGCAGGGTTATCTGTAGTAATAAGGGGCTCATTTAGCCTTAATTAGATTAAAAATATAAAGTCCCGGAGGGCATCATACCGAATATTATTGACAAAAAAAGTGTGCGCCGCTGACTTTTTCAAACATTTTATATTTTTTTCGTATTAAGCAACTAAAAATACAATATTTATGATTCTTGAGTTGTTTTCGTATCTTGCTTCATTTTCGATAAAAAAAAGTAAAAACCAGTTTATTACATTTCCAACCTTTTTTGATAAAATCGATATTTTTATTTATATCTTAAATATGCTTTTACCGATTTTGTTGAAATTTAATAGTGTTATCTGTAGTAATAGGCGGCACATTTACCTTTAATTAGATTAACAATATAATGTCCAGTGGCGTCCCGTAGGCATCATACGGAATATTATTGACAAAGAAATGTGCGCCACTGACTCTTTTAAACATTTTATATTCTTTTCGTATTAAGCAGCTAAAAATACAACAATTTTGTTTCTTGAATTGTTGTCGTATCTCGCTTCGTTTTCGAGAAAAAAAATAAAAACCAGTTTATTACATTTCTTTAGGGCACCAAATTCTACATCAAACGCTGTAATAAACTGGTTTTATTTTTTTCTCAAAAACGAAGCAAGATACGAAAACAATTTAAGAAACAAAAATGTTGTATTTTTAGTTGCTTAATACGAAAAAGATATAAAATGTTTAAAAGAGTCAGTGGCGCACATTTCTTTGTCAATAATATTCGGTATGATGCCCCCAGGGACGCCACTGGACATTATATTTTTAATCTAATAAACGCTAAATGAGCCGCCTGTTACTACAGATAACCCTATTAAATTTCAACAAAATCGGTGAAAGCATATTTAAGATATAAATAAAAATATCGATTTTATCAAAAAAGTTTGGAAATGTAATAAACCGGTTTTTACTTTTTTAATCTAAAACGACGCAAGATGCGAAAACAACTCAAGAGTCAAAAATATTGTATTTTTAGTTGCTTAATACGAAAAAAATATCAAAAAGTCAAAAAAGTCAGCGGCGCACACTTTTTTGTCAATAATATTCGGTATGATGCCCTCCGGGACGCCACTGGACTTTATATTTTTAATCTAATTAAGGCTAAATGAGCCCCTTATTACTACAGATAACCCTGCCAAATTTCAACAAAATCAGTAAAATGATATTTATGATATTAACAAAAAACTGATTTTTTATAAAAAGTTTGACACCCTGTATCTTGGAAACTATCCATTTTCGGACCCATGTTCATATGAAAAAATGATCATGCTTTTTTATGTAGAATCACTCTCTGTAATTTGGCGACGCTATTTCCGGACACCCTGTATAATTTCAAGTAAGCCATAACAGATGGTGACACTAATACTGCCTTGCTACTATTTAGAATCTACGGTTGCACAAAACACCCTGGACTCTCTTCAAAGCGAATAAATCTTTCGCCTTTTACTAA
>MU190865.1:0-17048 GCA_016904865.1 Pissodes strobi
GAGAATTTATTTTGTCTGTTACTGTTTGCAATCTAGTGAATGAGTTGGCTATAGGGTTATCTAATATTGGCCTAGATTCGTTATTACTTACATTACTATTAGTATTTACATTTCTTTCAGTATTCACACGGACATTATCGCGCACCTGCACGTTTTCACATTCATTTCCACTCTTTTTGCTCTGGGTCTTGAGAGGGGGGAAGTTTCTGTTAAAGTCTCTACCGGTTGTTGCTGCACGCTGCTTTTGCCACGCTGGTCTCTCAGGAAGGGGCGCTGGTTTGAAGTTTCGCTGCTGGTTGGGTTGTTGACTCGGTCGAGTCAGCTGTGAGGCTTTAAACAAGTACACCGGGCACTTCGGGTCGGTTGATCGGTGTTCTCCATTGCAATTTGCGCATCTTATGGCATCTTCATTACATTTAGTTATCTGGTGGCCGCCCGCGCATTTTGAGCAGCGCCAAGCCCGCTGACAATATGTCAGGGCATGGCCATGTCCCTGGCATCTCTTGCACTGAGTAATTACTTTATCGTTAGTTCTGTATGCCCAACTGATAACTACACTCATTAGGTGTTTGCAGTGCTGATTCAAATACTTAAGTGTGATATTTCCTTCTGTAACCACTAGGAAAAGCGGCGATCTTGTCTTACGCATTTGATATACTTCTTTGATTTTCAGTTCGTATTCGTCAATGAGGGCGTTTCTCACCTCTTGCGGTAAGATCCCGCCATCCAGGCCCCGCAGGACGAAGGCGTGGGTTTTGGTTAGCTTATCCGCGTAAGAATGAATTCCATGTTCTCGTTTTCGAAGATGCGTTTTAGGTTCGCCCAATCTTTGGTCTCGGTACACCAAACTATTGTCGAATTTTTGGTGTATTTGACTTTGAAATCGCGGACATTGGCCGCTCTCAAGTTGGCCAGGAATTCCTGGTGGCTTTTAACACCACCCTTAATAACTATGGGTGGCGGCGGTGCAGGCTTGGTTTTTAGCGTGCTTTTAGGTCTAGGCTGAACTCGTCTAGGCCTAGAAGTCTGCTGAGTTGGGATATTCTTCTCGAGTGAGACATCCATGATGCTATCTTCTTCGGTATCGGAGAGTGGCTCAAAGCGATTGCTCGTCTTGATACCTCCCATATCTAGTTCTACTTCCTTTATGTTCTTTCTAAACTTTAAGGTCTTAAAGGGCACCTTAAAGGGGTCCTTTTTAGGGATTGCGCCTTTCGAAGCAGGGTCTACTGTCAGGAGCACAGAAGTCAGGGGAGGAGTCGACTTTGCCTCAGTGGGCGGAGCCACGTTGTCTGCCGGCGGTACGTCGTCTGGCGTAGCTCTACTGTCTAACGACGCAGTTTCCAGGTTCGTTGTGGCCAAGGTCGATGGAAGGTCACCAACTGCATTTTTTTGTGCGCTTTTTTGCTCGTTTTCAGAAATCTCACCTGATCGTTTTTTCTTGTATACAGGTGACGTATCACTTTTAGGTTTCGTTGATTGATCGTTATTGGGTGTTGCTGACGGGGCCCTTTTGCTTTTTTGGCCGCAGTCAATCTTCGATTTTACTTCATTTTTCCGGTTTTTGATCCTCTTGGGATGTGCTTTGGCTATATGATCTAGCCCCCTGAAGAATGCTTCTTCAAGCTCATTATGAGCCGCATTTTCATTTAAAAGCACCGAGAGCCAATGCCGGCATTCAAGGCATCTAGGGAATTCCTGCAGCTTTTTTACCAGCTTATTAATTTCTTTAAGCGTCTTCGCACGATCGCTTAGGTCAGAATCGTCCCGAGAGATCTCGGAGAGATCGTCTCCCGTCTCAGACATTTCAGTCAATGGCCGGGGATCCGTCCCCGAAAACTGCAAATTTTAAGATTTATGGTTGTTTACTAGGGTTTGTTTACAAACCCAAGCACAACCATGAAAAATACACCTTAGGAAGATGATTTAGGCTTGTCGAGCTTAAGTACCACGAAATACGGTCTAAAGTCGCGTGCTGGTTCAGGTAACTGGAGACCCCGCGAAATCCAGTCTGCTCTCTAAGACGGTCGAGAGCAGAGTTGATAAACGTCAGATTTGACAAACAAGGCGTTTAAATAGGACAGAAATGATATATTTCCGTCCTAGGATGGAACCGGGTGTCCAAATAAGAAAGGACGCCTGCCATATCTCGGAAAATATTTACTCTACAGCTTCGGGGAAAAAAAAATTATGAGTAAATTAGCCAAGAGAAATCGCTGAAAATTATTTTCAAGTTTGTAAGACGACCGCTAGGGGGCGCAAATGCTATGGCAATTTTTGTTTGTTTTGTTGTTTTCTTTATTCCTTTTTTACAATAATATAATAATTGTAAAGGATCCGTCATAAAATTACATTGATAAAATACATAAAATTGAAGGTAACAACAAATACAATACTTACAATAAACAAACTAGGTAAAACTATTAAACTCTCCTTACGTATAAGGACAAATCTCGACCAGGTAATATTTTAGTGTCCTTCTAAATACTGCGAATGATTTAGCATTCTTTATTTCACTTGGCAGTCTGTTATAGATCTCAAGGCCTCCAACTGTGGGTAAACTTTTACTGATATTCAACCTTTTAAAAGGAATGCATACATCACTTTTGTTTCGCGTGAAATGATGGTGAATAACTTGGTTTTTAGAAAAAAAAATGTTGGTTTTGATATACGTAAACCCAAGCCTCCAATATGTAAATAGTTACATTAGAGACTCGCATAATACATCTTAAAATCTTATTTTGTAAAACAAATACTTCCGGCGCCATCGTACTATTTCCCCAAAAAAGAATTCCATATTTTAGCCGAGAATAAACCTCACCATAATATACGTCCAGCATTGAATCCAGACCCAGCACCTCCCTTAGATTTCTAAAAAGATGTAATATTGAAGATAGCTTTGCTTTTAAGGCAGAACAGTGACTTTTCCAATTTAAAACATTGTCAATGTGTAAACCGAGGAAACGCACAGATTTTACATCTTCTAAATTTTGGCCATCTATATTTAGACTTGTTTGAATATTTGCTCTATTTTGCACTGTATGAAACCTAATATAGTTTCTTTTAGAATTATTTAAGTATAGACAGTTACTACATAACCACTTATCTATTTGTTTTAATGTGTCATTGCATATATTCTCAACCATATTAGCTTGCTTATCCGATATAATAAGAGAAGTATCGTCTGCATAGAGAATAGCAGACACAGAGGCATTTAAATACGTCTCAATATCATTCACGTACAGAAGGAACAGCACAGGGCCCAATATAGAACCCTGTGGTACCCCCATCTGCACATCAACTCAACCAGAGAAAGCTCCGTTCACCTCAACCAGCAGTTCCCTATTATTCAAAAAGGATTTAACCCATTCTAAAGCAGGGCCTCTGATGCCATAAACCTCCATCTTATACAGAATAGTTATTTTCCTAACAAGTGCGCAAAGCGGTACTTTTCCGCACGCGACTGATGTTCGCGTCGTTCGGTCAATCAGTCGAATGCGGAAAAGTCAGCAAGCGTTAGGAACAATATTTTTTCTTCGAGCGCGGTCCAAACAAGCACACAATAATAATGACCCGTATTTAAATAAAAGAAAAAGTATCTGTCAATTATACCTACTGTTGCTCATGACTATTATTGTTGACCTGACATGACTTAAAAAGATATGGTTTTTGGTTTAAGTTGTAATATCGCGAATTACGGAAGCTTTGAGGGCTTTCTAGCGACGCGCTGAGGATCATGTTTTTGGGGATACTTCGTTTTACACCTAGATTTATTTAAAATCTGTCAATCTGACAATTATAAGTATTGTTGCTTGACATAATGTTTTACTACTATACCGCGGATTTCAAAATATATGGTTTTCGGTTTAAGTTACAATATCGCGAATTACGGAAACTTTTAGGGAAAAGAGTATAATTATGACTTAACACGGTTTCTTATATTGCATAAATAATCCGAAAGTGTAAATTTTCTAAAAATATATGAACATTGTCTTGTCTCTGGTGATTTTAGAGAATTTTACTTTCCCGCACATTTTCCCGCATCGTGTGCGGGAAAGTACTACTTCGCGCACTGAGTAGCGTGCGCAAAGTAGCCACTTTGCGCACGCTCGTAGAAAATAGTATATTAAGATAGGTACTGGTTTTAGAAGAGCGTATTTTATCGCACGAGCACGAAATTAGGAAACGACCCGCTTGCGGGGAGTTTCCTAACGAGCAAGTGAGCTAAACGTCCTTTAAAACATGTATTTTATACTATTTTTTCTATTTTGTACGTCATTTAATAAAAAACATTAATTTATTCAAGTCGCGATCAATCTTGACGTCTGTATTATTAGGAATCCCATTTAAAACGGTGTCGAATTTTTTGCTAGTGACCCTTGACATTGAACAATTTTGTTAATATCATAGCAACCAGTCAACAAAGTAGTGCCGAAAAGAGCTTCTCTTCGACACTAATTTGCGTATCGAGAAGATTTCTTTATGATACCAAAATAGAAAAAGGAGTTTTTTTCTCAAAAATATGCCAAGTTAAGATATATTTGGCATTGTAATCTTTGGAAAATTTGGAATTTCTTTTATTTAAAGGACTTTGCTCTATCTATAAATATGGTGGTTGGGGTAGATCGAGCTTGTTTTTCTTTAAACTCTGATTACTCCGGTTTGGGTGAACGGAATTAAACAAACTAGGGCTCGTTTAAAGGAGCTTTTATTACTTAATAATGTCTTCCCAGATGTTCGAAATGTCCACCATTGCTTTCGACACAGTCTCGCACTTTTTAATAAGTTACCGGCATATCAGTTGCCACTTCGGCAACTGATATGCCGGTAATGGCATTTCTGATCCTTTCGATTATATCGTCCCTTGTTGTGGGTCTTGTTTGGTAAACGATGTCCTTTAGTCTGCCCCATAAATAAAAATCTAAACAAGTGGGATCAGGGAATCGTGGTGACCATGCAAATAAACTTCCACGTCCAATCCACCTATTTGGAAATACTAAATCCAAATAATTTCGGACGTATATAGAAAACTGCGCAGGGCATCAGTCATGCTGGTAAAACATTGTAGCACGGGTATGAAGGGGGAAATCTTCGAGCAAAACAGAGAGGGGATTTTCTAGAAAATCTAAATAAGTGATTCCATTGAGAGGCTCTTCAAATATGTGGGGTCCAATAATTCTTCCCCCTATTACAGCACACCAGACGTTGAAAGATCAGCGGCCCTGATATTGGACTTCTCTCATCCAGTGAGGACTTGTTGGTGCCCAGTAGTGCATATTGTGCAAGTTTATAGTAGCCACACTAGTGAAAGTTACCTCGTCCGTCTACAAAATACTAGAGGCAAAGTGAGGATTTTCTCTCATCACATTAATTAACCAATAGCAAAAGTCCAACCTCGTATCAAAGTCCGTTTCCAATAAAGTTTGGTGGGGAACCATATGATAGAGATGTACCCTAAAACAATGTTATTGTTACCGGAAAACAATTAATAAAACGTTTTAAAAATAAAAAATATACTCATACAAGATACTTGCTTTCTACGCAAGTTTAAATATCGGATTTTTTAATTAACCTGTGGTTTTTTAAAATGTTATGCACGGTTGATTTTACACGAAATTTGTGGAACTCCTTTAGGAGGGTATATTCCAATTTAAGCCAGAACATTCACAATGTTTTGTTCAGAACGACCATTTCTGCCTCCTCTGTTAACAGGTAAATGAACATTGCCATTTTCTCGTAGTCATGTAGCTATTCTTGTAAATGTCCTTTTTATGTAATGTCTCCTTCTAGGATACCGAATTCTGTATATTCTAGATGCGATAGTTGAATTTTGGTTGCATTCAAAATAAATCGCTACCACATTATACGTTTCTTATTTGTAACTCTCATCGTTAAAAAATTACTTTTAATACTGCAATACCGAAGATAACTGTCATCTAACTGACGTCTTTCGGTGTTCTCTTTGTTGCATACCAGGCCTACATGAAAATTGTTTAAATTACGAGTTATTATTCTCTTCTACAGGTCGCGCTATTAAGGCATAAACTTTTTTCTACGAGCGTGCGTAGCTCACGCTACTCAGTGCGCAAAGTAATACTTTCCCGCACGCTATGCGGGAAAATGTGTGGGAAAGTAAAATTCTCTAAAATCAGAGAGACAAGAAAATGTACATATATTTTTAGAAACTTTACACTTTTGGACTTTTTATGCAATATAAGAAACCGTCATAATTATACTCTTTTTCCCTAAAAGTTTCCGTAATTCGCGATATTGTAACTTAAACCAAAAACCATATATTTTGAAATCCTCGGTATAGTAGTAAAAAATTATGTCAAGCAACAATACTTATAATTGTCCGATTGACAGATTTTAAACAAATCTAGGTGTAAAACGAAGTATCTCAAAAAACATAATCCTCAGCGTCGCTAGAAAGCCTTAAGAAAATGGATAGTTCTAATTACCCCAAGATTTACCTGAATGTATCCTGGCACGTGGAAGAAAAATGTGATTGATCGAATTATTTATGCAACATAAGAAACCCGTTTTAACTCTTAATCATTCCATTTTCTCTCAAAGCTTCCATAATTCGCGATATTATAACAAACCAAAAACCACGATACACATATAACGGTATGCTGATTTCTAGACTCGTTTTTGACTCACCCGCGCATCTACGTCACCCGGGAAAAAATGTTCCTTTTGCGCTGTCATAGTTTATTTAGTTAAGTGAATTTTTAGATTTGTTTTGTGTTTATATATGTTATAAGATTATTTAAATTAAAAACTTATAGTATAATTATGCCGAAGTGTGCTGTGGCTACTTGTAAGAACAATAATAGGACCACCAAAGGGAGTAATATTAAATATTTTCGTTTTCCTAAACATGAGTTAGCAAATCAGTGGATTCGTGCTTGCGTGAGAAGATGGAATTAACATAAAAGATGGTGAGTATCTTTTTATTAAAGCTTTACTTTATTATTTATTATTTTTATTACATATTTCCACGATTTACAAGATTTTTTATGGCAGTGGCCAGTGGCACACACTCTAAAGGGAGATCCTATGGCTAGAGATGGATCCTAATTTCACGTACCGTACCGTGATTTTAGCTGCCGCTAATTCGACATTCGGGTGCTGCTGTGCCTTAGTTCCGTTCTTTAAACATTCTTTTTAGATACACCACGATCAAGTCACGGTTCACGGTCCAGCCAGACACTATGTGGTTAAAAAATATTTGCCAAAATTTAAATAAGTAAAAAAAATAAAGCAACATGTATTATTGAAGTGTGATTGAAGTGAAACTTCTTAACGCGCGCCGGGAGGAATATTTACACATGCTCACATACGATGGTACCAGGGTGCTAAAATCGGTTAGGTTCTGTAGCGCTACAAAAGCTCATTGATTTGCGCACCTAATCGCGCCATATCTTCGTGATGCAATCGTTCTGTTCCAACAGCTCTCGTGGCCGAGTGGTCTAGGTGGTTAGGTCTCGATTCGGCGGCTCTATCGGCGACTTGACGATACTCCGACAATATCATTTCATTCCTTCGCATATTTCACTTTTCGAATGGCCCTCCGCTCGCTACCGCTCGCTACGGGGGCTCAAGAAAAGGAAACTAACCAGGTGCTAACCCCTCGGCTAACCCAATCTAACCCAAGACATACCCAAAAACAAGAAAAAAACAGTTTAGAAATATAACCTTAAAAAAAAATTAAAACACCGACGGGGTTTGAACTCGAGTCGCCGAAGTGAAGGCTAATCATGCAAACCCCTAGACCACCAGGGCACATACAAACGATTGGTTGCATCACGAAGACAAGGCGCGCAGGCAGGAATGAAAACTACATTGTCTCATTATCCGCAAATCTATCGGCGGAGCGGCGGCGCGGCCTGAGTTCGAACCTCGTTGCTTTTTTAATTTTTTTTTTATGGTTAAGTTTCTATACAGTTTTAAGAAGAATATTTTTTTTTCCATTTGGGCCTTTTCTTTTTGTTAATTGAGTGGTATATTTTAAAAAACTACTTTTTAGCGAAATTCGTTACGATATGTATATGATTTTATTGTGATATGTTTGTTAGCTTACAAGCAAAAAATATGGGATTTGCTCTGTTACCTTGTCAAGACATAAGCGAAACTTTTATGAAGAATATTTTTTTTTCATTTAGGCCTTCCCTTTTTGTTAATTAGTATTATATTTAAAAAATAGTATATTTAAAAAACTACTTTTTAACCAAATCCGGTACGATATGTAGGGGTCGTCATTTCCTTGACAACTTCTTGATTTTGTCACGATCTTGTCTTGATTTCAAGACAAGATCATGATAAGAAATGATCCTTGTTTTTCAAGACAAGACAAGAAATTAGTTCTCATGTCCAAGATTTCTTGGAAAGAAACCAACAAAATCTTGAAATTTCTTGAAAATGTAAAATAAAAAAAAACTCATTTGTTTTGCTAGTTTATTGAAAAAAAACAAAGCACTGAAATATTTTTAATGGAATGATAAAAAAATTATTATGTAAAAAATAACTTTTTATTTTCAAAGATTTTTGGATATGTTATGGCTTAAGGTATTGGGATCAAAAAGTACTTTGCAAACCGGGTCTACTTCAGTGGAAATGAAATAAATATGTAAAAATGGGAAAAAAATATTTGAAAGGGTTCAGAATATTGACTATTAAATAATGAGGTCAATACAAAGAAAATTAAAATTGTACTTTTAGTTTGGTAAAACTATATCTTGTGGGCTAAATTAAATTGAATAATTTTTTAATGCTTAATGACTTTTTATTTGCAAGTGATTTTTTTTTTATTATTTTTGGATATGTTATGGTCTAAGATATTAGAATCAAAAAGAACTTTGCTCAGCTGATCTACTTCAGTGGCGTACAGAATATTTGAATTTACGTAATTTTTTTAAATTAAGAAAAAATTAATTTGTGAAGGAATGAACTATAAAACAATACTATCATGACCGCGTGCCCCTCGATTCTACGCATCAAGTATAAACATCACATAAACCAATCTCATCCCGACTTTTTTACTTAGTTTTCAAATGTTGAAATAATACTTAAATAACCATTTATACATTTAAATTATTTTCTAGCGTAAAACTATGTATAATATATCAATTATAATTAGTAATATAAATACGGAATGAAAATGCTTTTATTCTTTAGCTAACACACGTACACGTATAATTAGGAACGTACCTATTATCGAAAATGTCCTTTAAAATCCCCCAAAACTGCGAATATTGCATTTCAAAACATATGTTCTATACACGCTTACATAGCAGAATCGAAAGCGTCGTTCCCGGGTGACGTCACACGTTTCTGTGTGGGAGGTTCTGCCTGCGCAAGAGCATACCGTTATATGTGTATCGTGCCAAAAACCATATCTTTTTAAGTCATGTCAGGTCAACAATATTAGTCATGTAAAGCAACAGTAAGTAGGTATATATGACAGATACTTTTTCTTTTATTTAAATACGGATCATTATTATTCTGTGCTTGTTTGGACCGCGCTCGTAAAAAATATTGTTCCTAACACTTGCGCAAAGTGACTTCTCCGCACTCGACTGATTGACCGGAAAATTTTCCTAACAAGTGCGCAAAGTGATACTTTTCCGCACGCGACTGATGTTGACCGAACAACGCGAAGCGGAGTTCGGTCAATCAGTCGAATGCGGAAAAGTCACTTTGCGCAAGCGTTAGGAACAATATTTTTTCTACGAGCGCGGTCCAAACAAGCACGCAATAATAATGACCCGTATTTAAATAAAAGAAAAAGTATCTGTCAATTATACCTACTGTTGCTCATGACTATTATTGTTGACCTGACATGACTTAAAAAGATATGGTTTTTGGTTTAAGTTGTAATATCGCGAATTACGGAAGCTTTGAGGGCTTTCTAGCGACGCTGAGGATCATGTTTTTTGGGATACTTCGTTTTACACCTAGATTTGTTTAAAATCTGTCAATCGGACAATTATAAGTATTGTTGCTTGACACAATTTTTTACTACTATACCGAGGATTTCAAAATATATGGTTTTTGGTTTAAGTTACAATATCGCGAAATACGAAAATTTTTAGGGAAAAGAGTATAATTATGACTTAAAACGGTTTCTTATATTGCATAAAAAGTCCAAAAGTGTAAAGTTTCTAAAGGTATATGAACATGTTCTTGTCTCTGGTGATTTTAGAGAATTTTACTTTCCCGCACACTTTCCCGCATAGCGTGCGGCAAAGTACTACTTCGCGCACTGAGTAGCGTGCGCAAAGTAGGCACTTTGCGCACGCTCGTAGAAAAATAACTAATCGCAGCAAAATTATTAGTTATGCTGCTAAAATAAGATATGTAAGACGATATTACTGGTTTGAAAATATTCTCCAGTATTTTTTTGGTCACTTTTCAGCTCTATCTTTACGTGTTCCGGGGATATTTTTGGGAATAAAATTTGTTTCGTTAATATCTCAGGTGGAAAAAAAAAGATAGAAAGTTGCGGTTTGCGCTGACTTCTTAGTAATATTATCCTTTATTTAACTATGTAAATAGAGATATGGCGTGCTATTTACAATTTTCATGATAATCAGTAATAATTGTTCTCTTGTCAAACAACACCCTCTGGCGGCTAGACCAAAATCAATTCGAACAAAACTTATAATGCAGATTATTGAGTAAGAAACATCCTCTTTTCTTCAAACGTCAGTAAATCCGTCATTACTCGACTGTGTAGGCGGCCGTGAAGTTTCGTTTTTCCTCCGCCGGAACTTTACTTTTCACTTTTCCGCCGGCGGTGGTAAAGTATTGTCATAGCAACATAGATCCAATACAAACAGACAACAAAAGATAAGCGTCAACAACTCAAGATTTATTAAACTACAATTTGTATTTATCACTCAATTTGTGACTGCATTTTTAAAAATCACTAATTTAGGAACAAATTGGTTATTATTTAATCGAACTTTCTCAATAACTGCTTATCAATACGGAATTAAAACGCAATCGGAGACGCAATCTTCAAAAAATAATTAGTGTTGACAGTGTCCACTGACAGCTTTATGTTACATTACTATAGCAACAACCTGCGCCTATTCACCGAGATCGGACTAAGCCGCCTTGCGAACCCACTTATCTTTAATAATAATTATTATTACTATTAAAAAGAGATGTTCTTGCATTAATTTGTCGACATTTGAAGAAAAAACAGCATATTTTATTTGGAGGAAAAGTTTCTTTTCATGGCTTGCTAAACACGAGCACGGCATGAAAAGTATCACTTTTCCTTCATATAAAATAATATACTATTAAACGAGCCCTAGTTTGTTTAATTCCGTTTACCCAAACCGGAGTAATCAGAGTTTAAAGAAAAACAAGTTTGACCTTCCCCCACCACCCTATTTTCATAGATAGAGCAAAGTCCTATACACGAAGGAAATTCCAAATTTTCCAAAGATTACAATGCGCTATTTTAAATATATATTATCTTGGCATATTTTGAGAAAAAAAACCTGAATTGCCATAGCATTTGCGGTTTCCGCCCCCTAGCAGTCGTCTTACGAACTTGAAATAATTTCCAGCGATTTATCTTGGCCAATTTACTATAATTTTTTTCCCGAAGCTGTAGAGTAAATAGTTTCCGAGATGTGGCCGGCGTCCTTTCTTATTTGAACACCCGCTACAGTTATTGCATGTTGCCAAGCAACGAATACAATATACTGGAATCATGACTTTTGCGGTGAGAAAACACATTGGAAAGACGTAGTTTTTGTTCGATCGGATAAAAATTGCATTTAATGCCAATTTAAGAAAAGGTGAAGATTTCCAATAATAAGTATCATATGATAGTTGCTGAGCTGAGCTTAATTTTCTCTGTCTGGAAATTCAGTATTATTTAATGGAAATATTTGCAGCGGTAAAATGATGAGAACTAATTAGAAATGTGTACCTTTCGTCTCTCAGAATTCAGTTATATTAAGTGAAAATATTAGTAGTAGAATGATGACGTAAAATAATAGGAAAACTATTCAATTTACTTGAAGAGGGGTACGTATAAATGGCATCAAGCCATTAAATAATTTTTTCTACACTTTTATATTCTAGTGCAAATTTCCTTGCTTTAAAATATAGTGAGAGTATAGGCGATAATATATATTCCTGTAGCAATTTCACCGAACTACAATATGAGAACAATGAGTGAAATGGTAACTGTGGGCAAAGAATATTCTATAGAATATTCTCTGCTGTGAGTAAACAATCATAATTTAACCACATATTTACTGCATGCTGAAAGAGTAAAGTAACAAGCACTTCATGCAAAGTTTAAATTTTGAAAAAAAAAATACCTAAGTACTACATTGGTGGAGCTCACTTCGTGCATGCTACTACATTTTTAAAGTGTAGTTGGTATTTCTGTATAGATGTGTGTATAAGAGTCGTAAAAGATTTGCTTGCTGCAAACCTACCTGTAATGTCCTAGATTTTATAAAAAGTAGTACACGTATTACAAATTAGGAATATTTCTAAAATTAGACAGAAATGTACTAACTGCAGGAAATATATGCCTTGTATATTTTGTCATTTCGTATTAAAAGTTTTCGTTAAATAATACTAAAGAAAACCTTAAAAAACACATGTTTATTTATTACTTTAAAAATCAACAAAGAACTTCTAAATCTCAACAAGAACGTTCACTAATAATGAACTTTTAGTTAAAAAACATTGTAGAATATAAATAATAAAATATAACATTAACAATTCATTAAAAAATGTAACCTATATTTGGTTAATATTAATATTTCGTATATAGTTTTATTATTTTCTACTATTTTGTCAAGTCCATTCGGTATTATAGACACATAAGATTGCGGTACCAATTAGTCCGACCCATATTTCTTTAATAAGCTCAATCAACTCGTCCCTGTTATTAGTTAGGAAGTTTACTCTATATATTTTTCTCGTCATATGACTCTAGATATTTTCAAAAATGGTATTGTTGGGACTTTTGCAGGCCATACTAATAACTGTAAATGGTCAAATAATTCCCTTATTATCGCTGCATTACGGACCGGGCATATTTGAAATTTTGATAAAATAATGATTGGAAATACTAGACAGTATAACATATTCCAATTTATTCCTGTAGGTAATCGTGTGAAATCTTTCATTTGCGATCCAGCACACTCCCAGACCAGACCTCGGGAACTTAGCCAAGGCCAAGCATTCACAGCATATCTTTGTGATGAATGGTAACAAATGTAATAACACAAATATAATACTAATCTAATTAACCTAATTTACTTAGGCCCAGTTTTTTATGTGATTATTAACTTTAGCAAGAAGATAATTTCCATGGAAACAACTGTGACAACAATGATTATCACGGAAATTATTCTCTTGGTAATATTAACAGGCACCTAAAAAACTGGCCCTTAGGCTGCAAAAATTATATCTTTCATAAGTTTTGATTTTCGCTTATGTTTGGTACTCACACAAAAGGAAAATCCTATATCTCTCAACGGGCGGTGCGGAAAAGAGGGTAAACCGTGGACTTGAAGCGCCCTAGGTTGTAGTTTTCGGGAAAGACGTTACTCGGAAGTCCATTCCAGAGCGAAATAGTTCTCCAGACAAAGGAGTCCCGCAACAGAATCGTATGTTGATGAGCAGCTGTGTCTGACGGATGTTTCTGTTTGGCACAACTCTGGCGGAATCATAAGTGCCAGCCCGTTCGAATACCTTTCGTAGTAGTATCAAAAGAAAAGAGATAGGTCCGCCACTTTTCTTCGAAGTTCAGGGCTATTAAGGTTTTTAGTAATCTCTGGGACATCCACAAGACGGACTGCTCTCCTCTGGATGGAGTCTAATATCTTAAGCAAGTGATTAGGTGCCAAGTTCCACATATGGGAACAATATTCCGGAAATGGTATTATCTGGGCCCTATAGACCAGTAAGAGCTGATGAGGTGATTACGCTAAGACATTGTTTTCTACGTTGATGCTCCGCAAGTATATGGATGAGGCCAGATAGTATTTGTCCTATCATTGATAAGTCAGGTCCTGCGGTGTCTGCTTTTTATGAGAAGGCAAATGCTTGAGTCTTTTCTGCGTTAAACTGAAACTGGAACTGAAAAACAATCCTCACCCCGTTCCAACACGGCGTTCATATCTTCATTGATGGTGGCAGCAATCTGATTTTCTCGCACGCGTTGGGAACGAGCAGCGGTCATTGGAGTCCGCGACATGAATGAGGATAAAAGAGTGCTGTAAATAGAATTGTTGATGCTGTCTAAGAGATCGTTGATATAGAGCAGAAATAGTGGGGGAGGTAATATACACCCTTGAGGAACTACGGCATTGATTTTAAATTCCTCCTAGAGATGTCCATCAATATCAACTCGGATGCTTCGATCCCAAAAAATTGGGAAGCCATAGAAGCAGTGCTGTCAATTTGCTTAACAATCCGTCATGCCACGCCTTTCCAAATTCTTGGGATATGTCGAGAACCACTAAAAGAGATTCGCCGTAGGTGTCGATGGCTTGAATCCACTGGCAGGTTACGTAAGTCCAGAGATCTCCCTCTGATCTGTTCTTGCGGAAGCAAGCTGGCGATCGCTTATTATGCCTGCTGATTCGAGATATTTTAAGAGCTGTTCGTTGATCAGTTTCTCCATCACATTGGACGTGATGGGAACTAAGACAATTGGACGGTAGTTATTTGGAATCGTTTTTACCTTTCTTCGGGATGCACCTGAGAGCGTTTTCATCTAGAAAGAAAGCATGCAGTTCTGTATGATAGGGAGAAAAGCCTGCATAGTGGGGCTGTTTGTTCAGCAGCATATTTCTTAAGCGCAATTGCAAGAACGCTATACGGCCCTGTGGTTTTGTTAGTGTCTAGGCTATTGAGTATTCGCTTTACTTCGCGTTGACGAATTACCACACCTGGCATTGAGGAATTCAGTCTTGGGATAGTCGAGGTAGTCTTTCCTTGAGGATCTAAGGTAGAATTTGAAGCAAACATTTCGGCTTTTTCTTTGGCTCTTTCCGCTATTGAGCCATCATCTTTGGTCGGCGTCTTTGAGAAACCCTGATTGACAGCTTTGAAAACTGGCGGAAATAATTTTGATTCGTTAGGACAGCTGAGAATTTGGATCTTGATCTGCTTTTTACATCCCTCCTTGCTCTCGATAATGATCTGCTTACACTAGTTTCCAGTCGAGATGAATATATTTCGATTTTCGGATGTCGGATCTCGGCGTCATTTACGGTAGGAAACATTTTTAGCATTGACCACTCTTGAGTAGTTTTTCTCACACCATGGTTTACTGTTCGAAATGCGTTTTATATAAGAGGGAGATGAAAGCTCCAATATGAGCTAGGATAACTTGATTTATCGTATTAGCAGATCCAGAGGATTTTTGGTTCATAACGTAGATATATTTCCAAGGAAAAGAAAGATAAAACTCGCGAAGATCACGCAATTTTGCAGGTTTGTAGTGCCAAATATTTCGAGGTACCTGTGGCTCCTGTATTTTGCGAATTTAAGGTTCTGGTCTGATGAAGCTAACGGAGGTTGGAGAGTTAGGGTGTAGAGGTCAGGATTAGGTATTAGGAATAGATGCAGCAAGCTAGCTTTTTGATCCCCAGGGATCCTGGTAGGTTCGTTAGCCAGGTGAGTTTAGGTCCGTGACTTATAGCAAAAGTCTTGTCTTCTCGTCCTTCATCGTCGTTTTTGTTAGAGTGCTTCAACCAGTCGATATTAGGTACGTTGAAGTCTCCTACTAGGACAAACAATAAAATTACTTCATTAAGTTCTGAGGTTCTGGTTGTCTCGTTTTCTATTGATGAAGGTGCCGAGCTAGAAAGTTTTCTTTGCTACATTTTATTTCTCAAATAATTTTTAATCAACCCAAGGATTGAAAATGACCTACTACCGATACGGGGAACCATCACAAACAGAATGAAAGCACAGCAGATTTTTTTGAAAGGTCTCAAATAACTAATACTGATTTGATCTTTATAAAAGCACCTAAATGGCAAAATTTGTACTTTAAATATTTGAACTACGCTGTTTAAGCCTTTTTGTATCGATTTTCAAGTTGTAATATAATAAAGTTCTATATATTAGATTAACACACATGGAAGTTTTCTTTGGCATTTATTAGTAGTTCGACACATGACAACTTATCGAATTGTTTTTTCACTTTACGTTTTCTGTACTGCTTCAAAATTTTCAAGTTTTTTCTTCACTCCAAGTGCTTCATTTTGTTGGTTGCTTTCAAGCTTGCTCTCCGATAATATTGTCAATCGGTTTATGATATATGCAAAAATGCATACAAACTTTCGACAACATCATAAAAATTGGTTTTAATTAGAAATCCTAAAAAAGTCAAGTTTGAAATCGTTTTCAAAGGATCACCGCGCGCGCCCTTGGGGAAGTCCGAGCCCTGATACGCTGCACCACTTACACTCCTTGTTGTTACATCTCCGTCTGGAAAGCTAGACGCTGGTTGTATCGATAGAGGCAACTCTATCCCAATTTTCGCGTAAACTGTTATTTAAAGCGAAAATTGCCTTAGCCTTTATATATTCGTTACCTATGATATTTTTTTAGCAGAAGCATATGATTTTGGTATTCTGTGACTTACCGTGAAGTACAATATCCTTTTCTATGTCAGTTATTTTGGTCTTCCGGTTGCCCTCTTTTTATTCCACGTGTCCTTCAGTCTCCCATCTGGGCTTTAAATTCAGCACGGTCTTTTAATTCACAATTATAACATTGGCTAATATAGTTCGCCCAGCCGTTGTTGACCCCCGAAACGAATGCATTGCATGCGTTTCAAGGGTCAACAGCGGCTGGGCGAACTATATCTCTTATGAGCATGTCATCTTGTACAGGGTGGCCCGTTTAAGAGGGGCCTACACCTTATGTCGAAAACTACGGGGGTTGGAAAAAAAATTAAATACAAAAGTTTTTCCTAGTATAATGATCTTATTTTTTTTTGTATTGTTTTAATCGTCACTTTTTTATATACAGGATGGTCAAAG
>MU190865.1:27048-39887 GCA_016904865.1 Pissodes strobi
GGTCTCGCAGGCTGACACCTAATAATATGCGTTCAATCGCCTGTTGAGTCGTTCTGAGCCTGTTGGCTGATTTAATGGTCATTGACATTGTTTCCATTCCGTAGGCCATTACCGGGAGGATACAGGTATTGAAAACTTTTGTCTTTAAGTTTGTGGGAATTTTGGGGTTCTTTAGGATATAGCTTAGTTTTCCGGTAGCCGCCCATGTCATTCAAATTCGTCTACCTATTTCTGCGGTCTGGTTTTCTCTGCCCAATTTTATAGTGTGTCCTAAATAGATATATTCGTCCACCTTCTCAAGGGTGTCGTCGCCTACCCTGAATATGGTATCCTCCGAAGTCGTGATCTTGGTTTTCATGATATTCATTGTAAGGCCTTTTTCTTCTGATGTTGTCTTCAGTTCGACTAACATCCGTTGGAGTTCTTCCGTGTCATTGCTGATTAAGACAATGTCGTCCGCGAATCGGAGATGATTAAGATACCGGCCGCCGATGTTGATGCCTTTTGCCAGTTCAGATCCTTGAAGATATCTTCCATAGCGAGGGTAAATAGTTTGGGTGAAATTGTGTCACCTTGTCGCACTCCTCTTTTCATAGGTATTGTATCTGTCATGAGGTCATCTGCAATTTTGCCCTGGATGGTAGCATTGTCGTACATATATTTTAAAAGGTTTCGGTATCTGCTGTCTATTCTGGCTTGATTCATTGCATTAAAGATGTCCCACAGTTCGATAGAGTCGAAGGCTTTGTTGTAGTCGACGAAGGCTAGGTGGAGTGGCTCGTTATATTCGTTGCATTTCTCTATTAGTGTTCTCATGGTTTGAATGTGTTCTACAGTACTGTATCCTTTGCGAAATCCAGCTTGCTCGGGAGGTTGGTAGTCGTCAAATTTATTTATTAGTCGATTAGTGAGGATTTTGGTTAATAGTTTATAAGGATGTGGTAATAAACTTATAGGTCGATAGTTGTCGATTTTGAGTTTGTTCCCTTTTTTGTATAATACGAAAACAACGGAGTTTTTCCAAGTTTCGGGCACTTTGGCTTCGGAGAGATATTTATTTAGTAATATTTTTATTGAATCTAGTGTGACTACACCTCCTAGTTTTATCATCTCTGTAGTGATTCCGTCCGCACCGGGGGCCCGTCCGTTCTTGAGCTGGAATAGGGCGCGTTCTATTTCATACGTGGTGATATCCGGAATTTCTTCTGCTCCGACGTTCATTATGCTGCTGTTATCATAATGTCTATTTTGTGGTTGTGGATTGTTTGAGGAGTATAGTTTGCCGTAAAAATCTTGGACGATTTTAGTAATCTCGGTCTTCTCTTCTTCCAGATCGCCGTCTGTGTTCATCAGTTTATGTATTCTGATTTTACCATTTGTCTTTTCTTTTCTTAAGCATTTCATATTCTTGTTGTTTTCAATCGTTGACCGTATAAGTTCTGTGTTATAACTCCTTATGTCTTTCGTAATATATTTCCTGATCTTTTGTTGAGCTCTTCATATTCTGGGGAATCTCGACTCATGTTTTTGCGATTGTTCATCAGATGTCTGCTTTCGTTCTTTATCTTTGAATGATTCGTTTACGAGCATATCTTCTTTGTTGCTGTACTTATATCACTTCTTAATTTGTTTTCCAGGGTGTCTATATCCATGGTTTCCAGATCGTTTCTGTTTGTCAGCTTCCTTCTTAATTCTGCTTGGTATTTGTCGATATTCTTTTCTAGTTGTTCTTTTGTGGGGAAGACGTGTTGTTTTATAAGCTTGTTTCTTTCTGCCTTGGTATTTGTTTTGACCGTTGCTCGTAACATTCTGTGGTCGCTTCCTACTTCAAACTTGTTTAAAACCCCGACGTTTGTGACAATATACTTTTTATTTGACAATATGTAGTCGATCTCGTTCTTGGTTTGAGAATCTAGGCTCATCCATGTCCACCTCCTATTTGGTGGCTTTTGGAAGAAGGTGTTCATGCAGTACAGCTTTTCCTCTTGTAGGAAATTTATTAGCTTGTCCCCTCGTTCGTTTGCATATCCAAGTTCGTGTCTTCCTCTATTCGGAATGGTGTCTCTGTTTTCGGTTCCTACCTTGGCGTTAAAGTCGCCTATTATGATTTTGAACTGGGTTCTTTCTGATCTTACAGCCTGTGAGATGTCCTCATATAATTGATCCGCCTCTTCTTCTTCCGAGGTACTCATTGTAGCATATACCTGGACTACTTGGAGACTATATCTCTTTGATATTTTAAGGACTATGTATAATACCCTTGATGATATTGACTTCATTTTTGTTACTAGATGTTTTACTTTCTTATGTATTAATATTGGTATTCCGCCGATATGTGTATTGTTTTCGCTGTTGTTCTGATATAATATGTGCCCTGATTTGAGCGTTGTGAATTTTTCCTCGGGTAGTCTCGTTTCGCACAGACCGACGATGTCCCATTTGATTTGTTGGAGTTCTTCTTCCAGTTCCTCTTGTCGTTCTATTGCTATGCTTCTATTCTTTAACTATTTCTGTATAATTATACGATTTCTTGTTTCCTAGTAACTTGCTACACACACTTTTAAAGGTGTTCACGCTCTACCTTCTTTTTCCAAAAATGTCATACCCGAATTTTTTTTTCAAAATAAAGAAAATCATTTTTTTCCCTATTAAGGGCTTTAACTTTTTTTTATATAAACCCTAGTTTTATGTTAAATGGAAGTAAATAGATTTTCTGTTGCTCAAGTAAGGGTTCATTAAGGACGTTTTTTATACCGGGTACAATATATTCAGGTTTCGGCCATCCTTTAACTACGCAATATTGGCTTCTGGCTCTGCTATCTCATTCATATAAAAAGCAACAATATTTGGTGTAGTTAGTCTGCAATCCTGTAAGTAGTGAATCAACTTTTAATTCGGAAACTATGATTAATGAATACCAAAAAAAAATAGAACTGCCTATAGACTTGTCCTCGGAGAATCAATAAATTGCCGCCACTCAGTAGGTTTATACAAAAGGCCAAGTTCGCTTATTAAACTTAGGATATCATGAGAGTAAACCAAGCCATTTTCCATTGTGTGCCAGTTTAGACTTCTTATGATATGTTGAAATGTTCATCCATTCTTATAGGACTGCTCTAGGTGAGATCCAAGGAGATGTGCCTTTGTGTTCGAAATATTTAAATCACGAATAAAATCGTTGAGTTCTTCCTGAACTTGTACCGGTTTTGATGTCAAAACAGTGAATCAGTAGGTTTTGCTAGTGCTTTAACTCGTATTAAGCTCGAAAATATTTTAAGAGAAATGTATACTTTGCGTTGGTGGCGTACCTGAAAAGCAATGTGTTTCATCGTCAATGACAATATGTATAATTGTATGCACAAAAAGTCGTACATGAGTAATTAGAGGATAATGCAAGTGAGCCATATCACTTTAAACTGACAAAACTGTCAAAATAGAAATTACTTTCAGTAAACACACGATTGCTTTCCATACGATATTTATAAATATTGCAATGCCTCAGCTGGAATAATCATGTATGTACAGGGTGGCCCGTTTAAGAGATGCCTATACCTTATCTCGAAAACTACGGGGGTTGGAAAAAAAATTTAAATACAAAAGTTATTCCTAATAAAATGAACTTTATTTTTTTTGTATTGTTTTAATCGTCACTTTTTTATATACAAGATGGTCAAAGAAAGTTACACTTTTTTAAATGAAACACCCTGTATTTTATTAAATTTTTGGATTCTACTTACAATTTTAAGCATATTGTATGATGTTATACCTCTAGAGTTAGGAGTTTCACAGCTATAAGCAGTTGAAAATCGGTACTTTGGCTAGGAAGACCATTAAAGATGGAGTAAAATGAATTCCACATTCCTATCTTAACTTTCCAAGAGCTATCTGATGGTGCTAACTGAAGGTACCTACAGAGGTACCAGATTTGGTACCCATGGTACCACCTGCCATTTAGTACCGCAAAGAGCTCTTGAAAAGTTAAGATAGGAATGTGAAATTAATTTTACTCCATCTCTAATGGTCTTCTTGCTACCAAGGTGAAAAGTAGTCAAAGTACCGATTTTCAACTCTTTATATCTGTGAAACTACTAACTCTACAGGTATAACATCATACATCAAATATGATTAGAATTTTAAGTAGAATCTAAAAATGTAATAAAATATAGGGTGTTTCATTTAAAAAAGTTCCTTTGACCATCCTGTATATAAAAAAGTGACGATTAAAACAATACAAAAAATTAAGATCATTTTACTAGGAAAAACGTTTGTATTTAAGTTTTTTTCCAACCTCCGTAGTTTTCGACATAAGGTACAGGCCGCTCTTAAACGGGCCACCCTGTACAAGATGACATGCTCATAAGAGACATAGTTCGCCCAGCCGCTGTTGACCCTCGAAACGCATGCAATGCATGCGTTTCGGGGGTCAACAACGGCTGGGCGAACTATATTAGCCAATGTTATAATTTTGAATTAAAAGACCGTGCTGAATTTAAAGCCCAGATGGGAGACTGAAGGACACGTGGAATAAAAAGAGGGCAACCGGAAGACCAAAATAACTAACATGGAAAAGGATATTGTACTTCACGGTAAGTCACAGAATACCAAAATCATATGCTTCTGCTAAAAAAATATCATAGAAAACGAGTATATAAAGGCTAAGGTAATTTTCGCTTTAAATAACAGTTTACGCGAAAATTGGGATAGAGTTGCCTCTATCGATACAATTAACGTCTAGCTTTCCAGTCGGAGATGTAACAACAAGGAGTGTAAGTGGTGCAGCGTATCAGGGCTCGGACTTCCCCAAGGGCGCGCGCGGTGATCCTTTGAAAACGATTTCAAACTTGACTTTTTTAGGATTTCTAATTAAAACCAATTTTTATGATGTTGTCGAAAGTTTGTATGCATTTTTGCATATATCATAAACCGATGGGCAATATTATGGGAGAGCAAGCTTGAAAGCAACCAACAAAATGAAGCACTTGGAGTGAAGAAAAAACCTGAAAATTTTGAAGCAGTACAGAAAACGTAAAGTGGAAAAACAATTCGATAAGTTGTTATGTGACGAACTACTAATAAAAGCCAAAGAAAACTTCCATGTGTGTTAATCTAATATATAGAACGTTATTATATTACAGCTCGAAAATCGATACAAAAAGGCTTAAACAGCGTAGTTCAAATATTTAAAGTACAAATTTTGCCATTCAAGTGTTTTTATAAAGATCAAATCAGTGTTAGTTATTTGAGACCTTTCAAAAGAATCTGCTGCGCTTTCATTCTCTTTGTGATGGTTCCCCGTATCGGTAGAAGGTCATTTTCAATCCTTAGGTTGATTAAAAATTATTTGAGAAATAAAATGTAGCAAAGAAAACTTTCTAGCTTGGCACCTTCATCAATAGAAAACGAGACAACCAGAACCTCAGAACTTAATAAAGTAATTTTATTGTTTGTCCTAGTAGGAGACTTCAACGTACCTAACATCGACTGGTTGAAACACTCCAACAAAAGCGACGATGAAGTACGAGAAGACAAGACTTTTGCTATAAGTCACGGATAGAAACTCACCTGACTGACGAACCTACCAGGATCCCTGGGAATCAAAAAGCTAGCCTCCTGCATCTATTCCTAATCCCTATCCACACCTCTATACCGTAACTCTCCAACTTTCGTTAGCTTCATCAGACCAGAACCTTAAATTCGCAAAATACAGGAGCCACAGGTACCTCGAAATTTTTGGCACTACAAATCTGCAAAATGGCGTGATCTTCGCGAGTTTTATCTTTCTTTTCCTTGGAAATACATCTACGTTATGAAACAAAAATCCACTGGATCTGCTAATACGATAACTCAAGTTATCCTAGCTGGTATTGAAGCTTTCACCCCCGCTTATATAAAACGCATCTCGAACAGTAAACCATGGTCTGAGAAAAACTACTCAAAAGTGGTCAATGCTAAAAATGCTCCCTACCGTAAATGACGCCGAGATCCGACATCCGAAAATCGAAATATATTCATCTCGACTGGAAACTAGTGTAAGCGGATCATTGAAGGGAGCAAGGAGGGATGTAAAGAGCAGATCAAGATCCAGATTCTCAACTGTCCTAACGAATCAAAATTATTTCGGTCAGTTTTCAAAGCTGTCAATCAGCGTTTCTCAAAGACGCCAATCCCACCGCTAAACCAAATATGATGGCTCAATAGCGGAAGGAGCCAAAGAAAAAGGGAACATTCTTGCCGAAACGTTTGCTTCAAATTCTACCTTAGATCCTCAAGGAAAGACTCCCTCAACTATCCCGAGACTAAATTCCTCAATGCCAGGTGTGGTAATTCGTCAACGCGAAGTAAAGCGAATGCTCAATAGCCTAGACACTAACAAAACCACAGGGCCGTAGGGCGTTCCTGCAATTGCGCTTAAGAAATATGCTGCTGAACAAACAGCCCCACTGTGCAGGCTTTTCTCCCTTTCATACAGAACTGCATGCTTTCTTTCTAGATGAAAACGCTCTCAGGTGCATCCCGAAGAAAAGTATAAACGATTCCAAAGAACTACCGTCCAATTGTCTTAGTTCCCATCACGTCCAATGTGATGGAGAAACTGATCAACGAACAGCTCTTAAAATATTTCGCATCAGCAGGCATAATAAGCGATCGCCAGCTTGCTTCCGCAAGAACAGATCACCGGGAGATCTCTGGACTTACGTAACCTGCCAATGGATTCAAGCCATCGCGACCTACGGCGAATCTCTTTTAGTGGTTCTCGACATATCCAAAGCATTTGGAAAGGTGTGGCATGACGGATTGTTAAACAAATTGACAGCATACGGACTACCACCAGCACTGCTTCTATGGCTTCCCAATTTTTTTAGGGATCGAAGCATCCGAGTTGATGGACATCTCTCGGAGGAATTTAAAATCAATGCCTTAGTTCCTCAAGGGTGTATATTACCTAATCCAATATTTCTGCTCTATATCAACGATCTCTTAGACAGCATCAACAATTCTATTTACAGCTCTCTTTTATCCTCAGTCATGTCGCGGATTCCAATGACCGCTGCTCGTTCCCAACGCCTGCGAGAATATCAGATTGCTGCCACCATCAATGAAGATATGAACGCCGTCGTGGAACGGGGTGAGGATTGTTTTCCAGTTCCAGTTTCAGTTTAACGCAGAAAAGGCTCAAGCAGTTGCCTTCTCATAAAAAGCAGACACCGCAGGACCTGACTTATCAATGATAGGACAAACACTCTCTGGCCTCATCCATATAGTTGCGGAGCATCAACGTAGAAAACAATGTCTTAGCGTAATCACGTCACCAAAATCGCCAAGGCAGCCGCAAAAAAAGTGGGAGCACTTTATATAGCATGGAAGTTGTATACACCTCATCAGCTCTTACTGCTCTATAGGACCCAGATAAGACCATTTTCGGAATGCTGTTCCCATATGTGGAACTCGGCACCCAATCACTTGCTTAAGATATTCGACTCCATCCAGAGGAGAGCAGTCCGTCTTGTGGATGTCCCAGAGATTACTAAATACCTTGATAGCCCTGAACTTCGAAGAAAAGTGTCGGACCTATCTCTTTTCTTTTGATACTGCTACGAAAGGTGTTCGAACGGGCTCGCACTTATGATTCCGCCAGATTTGTGCGAAACAGAAACATCCATCAGACACAAGCTGCTCATCAACATACGATTCTGTTGCGAACACCTAGGAGGTCGCTGTTGCGGGACTCCTTTGTCTGGAGAACTATTTCGCTCTGGAATGGACTTACGAGTAACGTCTTTCCCGAAAACTACAACCTAGAGCGCTTCAAGTCCACGATTTACCCTCTATTCCGCACCGCCCGTTGAGAGGTATAGGATTTTCCTTTTGTGTGAGTACCGAACATAAACAAAAATCAAAAAGTAAGAAAGATATAATTATTGCAGCCTAAGTAAATTAGGTTAATTAGATTAGTATTATATTTGTGTTATTACATTTGTTACCATTCACCACAAAGATATGCTGTGAATGCTTGGGCTTGGCTAACTTCCCGAGGTCTGGCCTGGGAGTATGCTGGATCGCAAATGAAAGATTTAACACGATTACCTATAGGAGAAATTGGAAAATGTTATACGGTCTAGTATTTCCAATCATTATTTTATCAAAATTTCAAATATGCCCGGTCCGTAATGCAGCCATAATATGGGAATTATTTGACCATTTACAGTTATTAGTATGGCCTGCAAAGAGTCCCAACAATAACATTCTTGAAAATATCTAGGGTCATATGACGAGAAAAATGTATAGAGTAAACTTCCTACCTAATAACAGGGACTAGTTGATTGAGCTTGTTAAAGAAGCATGGGTCGGACTAATTGGTACCGCAATCTTATGTGTCTATAATACCGAATGGACTTGACAAAATAGTAGAAAATAATAACAATATATACGAAATATTAATATTAACCAAATATAGGTTACATTTTTTAATGAATTGTTAATGTTATATTTTATTATTTATATTCTACAATGTTTTTAAACTAAAAGTGCATTATTAGTGAACGTTCTTGTTGAGATTTAGAAGTTCTTTGTTGATTTTTAAGGTAATAAATAAACATGTGTTTTTTAAGGTTTTATTTAGTATTATTTAACGAAAACTTTTGATACAAAATGACAAAATATACAAGGCATACATTTCCTGCAGTTAGTACGTTTCTGTCTAATTTTAGAAATATTCCTAATTTGTAATACGTGTACTACTTTTTATAAAATCTAGGACATTACAGGTAGGTTTGCAGCAAGCAATTCTTTGACGACTCTTATACACACACATCTTTACAGAAATATCAAGTAAACTTTAAAAATGTAGTAGCATGCACGAAGTGAGCACCACCAATCTAGTACTTATTTTTTTTTTCAAAATTTAAACTTTGCATGAAGTGCTTGTTATTTTACTCTTTCAGCATGCAGTAAATATGTGGTTAAATTATGATTGTTTACACACAGTTACCATTTCACTCATTGTTCTCATATTGTAGTTCGGTGAAATTGCCACAGGAATATATATTATCACCTATACTCTCACTATATTTTAAAGCAAGGAAACTTGCACTAGAATATAAAAGTGTAGAAAAAAATATTTAATGGCGTGATGCCATTTATACGTACCCCTCTTCAAGTAAATTGAATAGGTTTCCTATTATTTTACGTCTTCATTCTACTGCTAATATTTTCACTTAATATAACTGAATTATGAGAGACGAAACGTACACATTTCTAATTAGTTCTCATCATTTTACCGCTGCAAATATTTCCATTAAATAATACTGAATTTCAAGAGAGAAAAAATTAAGCTCAGCTCAGCAACTATAATATGATACTTATTATTGGAAATCTTCACCTCATCTTAAATTGGCATATAAATGCAATTTTTATCCGATCGGACAAAAACTACATCTTTCCAATATGTTTTCTCACCGCAAAAGTCATGATTTCAGTATATTGTATTCGTTGCTTGGCAACATGCAATAACTGTAGCGGGTGTCCAAATAAGAAAGGACGCCGGCCATATCTCGGAAACTATTTACTCTACAGCTTCGGGAAAAAAATTATAGTAAATTGGCCAAGATAAATCGCTGAAAATTATTTCAAGTTCGTAAGACAACTGCTAGGGGGCGCAAACCGCAAATGCTATGGCAATTTAGGTTTTTTTTCTCAAAAATATGCCAAGTTAAGATATATTTAAAATAGCGCATTGTAATCTTTGGAAAATTTGGAATTTCCTTTGTGTAGATGACTTTGCTCTATCTATGAAAATAAGGCGTTGGGGGAAGGTCAAACTTGTTTTTCTTTAAACTCTGATTACTCCGGTTTGGGTAAACGGAATTAAACAAACTAGGGCTCGTTTAAAAGGGCTTTTCTTACTTAATAATCTACATTATAAGTTTTGTTCGAATTGATTTTGGTCTAGCCGCCAGAGGGTGTTGTTTGACAAGAGAACAATTATTACTCATTATTATGAAAATTTTAAATAGCACGCTATATATCTTTTTACATAGTTAAATAAAGGATAATATTACTAAGAAGTCAGCGCAAACCGCAACTTTCTATCTTTTTTTTTTCACTAGAGATATTAACGAAACAAATTTTATTCCCGAAAATATCCCCGGAACACGTAAAAATAGAGCTTAAAAGTGACCAAAAAAATACTGGAGAATATTTCCAACCAGTAATATCGTCTTACATTATACTAATAATTTTGCTGCGATTATGATAAAGTTTATACCTTAATATCGCGACCTGTAGAAGAGAATAATAATTCGTAATTTAAACAATTGTCATGTAGGCCTGGAATGCAACAAAGAGAACACCGAAACACGTCAGTTAGGTGACAATTACCTTCGGTGTTGCAGTATTAAAAGTAATTTTTTAACGATGAGAATTCCAAATGAAGAAACGTATAGTGTGCTAGCGATTTATTTTGAATGCAACCAAAATTCAACTATCGCATCTAGAATATACAGAATTCGGTATCCTAGAAGGAGACATTACATAAAAAGGACATTTACAAGAATCGCGACTACGAGAAAATGGCAATGTTCATCTAGCTGTTAACAGAGGACGCAGAAATGGTCGTTCTGAACAAAGCATTGTGAGTGTTCTGGCTTAAATTAGAATATACCCTCATATAGGAGTTCGACAAATTTCGTGCAAAAGCAACCGTGCATATCATTTTTAAAAGACCACAGGTTAGTTAAAAAATCCGATATTTAAACTTGCTTAGAAAGCAAGTATCTTGTATGAGTATATTTTTTATTTTTTAATAATTTTTCATTAATTGTTTTCCGGTAACAATAACATTGTTTTAGGGTACATCCCTATCATATGTTTCCCAACCAAACTTTATTGGAAACGGACTTTGATACGAGGCTGGTTAATTAATATGATGAGAGAAAGTCCTCACTTTGCCTCTAGTATTTTGTGGACGGACGAGGCAACTTTCCCTAGTGTGGGTACTATAAACTTGCACAATATGCACTACTGGGCACCAACATGATGGATGACAGAAGTCCAATATCAGGGCCGCTGGTCTTTCAACGTCTGGTGTGCTATAATAGGAGGAAGAATTATTGGACCCCACACATTTGAAGAGCCTCTCAATGGAAACACTTATTTAGATTTTCTAGAAAATCGCCTCTCTGTTTTGCTTGAGTATATCCCCCTTCATACCCGTGCTACAATGTTTTACCAGCATGACTGATGCCCTGCGCAGTTTTCTATAAACATCCGAAATTATTTGGATTTAGTATTTCCAGATAGGTGGACTGGACGTGGAAGTTTATTTGCATGGCCACCACGATCCCCTGATCTCACTTGTTTAGATTTTTATTTATGGGGCAGCCTAATGGACATCGTTTACCAAACAAGACCCACAAGAAGGGAGTATATGATCGAAAGGATCAGAAATGCCATTACCGGCATATAAGTTGCCGAAGTGGCAGCTGATATGCCGGTAACTGATCAAAAAGTGCGAGACTGTGTCGAAAGCGATGGTGGACATTTCGAACATCTTGGAAGACATTAGCCCATTTTTTTTGCCTCCATTAATTTTTTAATAAATTTTCGTTTTTGATGCTATAATATTGTAGGCAGATAAATGAACATTGCCATTTTCTCGTAGTCGTGTAGCTAACCTTGTAAATGCCCTTTTTGTGTAATGTCTCTTTCTAGGATAACGAATTCTGTATATTCTAGTTGGGATAATTGAATTTTGGTTGCATTCAAACAAATCGCTAGCATATTATCATTTGGAATTCTCATCGTTAAAAATTACTTTTAATACTGCAACACCCAAGATAAATGCCTTCAAAATGACGTCTTTCGGTGTTTTCTTTGTTGCATGCCAGGCCTATTTGATTAATGTTTAAATTACGACTTATTATTCTCTTCTACAGGTTGAGATACTAAGGTATAAACTTTATCATAATGGCAGCAAAATTATTAGTTATGTTGCTAAAATAAGATATGTAAGACGACATTACTGGTTTGACAATAATATCCAGTATTTTTTTGGGCACTCTTACAAAAAGAATCACCCGGAAGCTCTATCTTTACGTTTTCCGGGGATATTTTCCGGAATAAAATTTGTTTCGTTAATATATCTGGTGAAAAAAACAAGATAGAAAGTTGCGGTTTGCGCTGACTTCTTAGCAATATCATCATTTTTTTAACTACGTAAAAAGAGATATAGCGTGCTTTTTAAAATTTTCATGATAATGAGTAATAATTGTTCAAACAACACCTCTGGCGGCTAGACCAAAATCAATTCAAACAAAATTTATAAAGCACATTATTAAGTAAGAAAAGCTCCTTTAAACGAGCCCTAGTTTGTTTAATTCCGTTCACTCAAACCGGAGTAATCAGCGTTTAAGGAAAAACAAGTTCGACCTTCCCCCACCACCTTATTTTTATAGATAGAGCAAAGTCCTTTACACAAAAGAAATTCCAAATTTTCCAAAGATTACAATGCCTCCATTTTTGAATATATCTTAACTTAGCATATTTTTGAGAAAAAACCTCTTTTCTGAATTGCCATAGCATTTGCGCCCCCTAGCGGTCGTCTTACATACTTGAAAATTACTTTTCAAGCGATTTCTCTTGACCAATTTACTCATATTTTTTTTTTCCAGAAGCTGTAAAGTAAATAGTTTCCGAGATATGGCCGGCGTCCTTTCTTATTTGGACACCCGGTCCCGGTAGCAGTTGTTTCCGTAGCTACGTAATGAACTTCAAGCTCGCTCGATTCAAAACTTGATATTATGTTGACTTGGATTTGGGTTTTCATTTTGGTTTGGGTTTCG
>JAEQML010053643.1:0-39884 GCA_016904865.1 Pissodes strobi
GCGATGGCGGAGTGGAATCATGGAATGGTGATAGTGATTAATTATTTGATGACGTCACTTGTTGAAGTTTAAGGTGAAAATATCAATGGCTCTAATAATAAGAGCGAAATAAAACAAGTGAGTAAAAAGTGTTGTTTATAGATCAGAAGTCGGATAACCTACGGATTGTGTTATTTGTTGTGAAGAACGGGGAAAAACGCGATTCTCGGCGAATTGAGTCATGTTGGAGTCTTCTTTTTCTTTGCGTGTGCAGCGTCACAAAAAGTCTAACAATTGGCAGGCTTTTTTTCTATCTTTGGCAATTTTTGAGAAAGTCACAATAAATCCGTTTGCTGATTATTAATATAAGAATTGTGGCGTGTTTCAACTGTGTTTAGAGGTATTGGTGTTATAAGACATTTTTGTAGTGATTGTCTATGAAGAAACACAGAAGTGATCATTCAGAACTCGATTACGAGCCTGAATTGAGCGAGGGTGACCACGGCACGGCGAATGCGAATCGGCGATAGCAGTGGCGGCTCGTGTAGGCAAGAATAGGTGAAGCGCATTTAGCGCCGTAGGTAAAACTGCGCCGCAGGCGAAAATTTGTTGAGGCCACGCCCAAAAGTCCTGCGGTGACGATACCTGCGAGAAATAATATACCATGTGCGCCGCGGCCGCCACTAATTTATAATAATATCAAAAAGATAATAGAATTACTAACTTACCCACACTCTCGCGTACAGTTATTTTGACTGCTCCCATATACTTTTTAAAATCGAAGAATAGCGATTTTGTAGTGAAGCTTTTCTTTAACGTCGCAAATGATAATGCACAGTGAATATGGTTCGAAGAAGCTTCATGCCTACTACAACCTCTTGTCACATTCCCAAAAATGTTAAATCCGTCTTTATTCCAAACCTTCGATTTTCCACCTACATTTAAACAGGGCATAGTGGCATACGAAATAGTTTCTTTAAATAAACACTTCCATACAACCCATTATAATCAGAATACTCAGATCAGATTTCGAAACCTACGAACGAAAATTCTCTCTCTTGATTTTACTACTTGCTTTTCTATTTGAAGGAAAGGCTTAGGTCCCTCCGTATTTAAAAAGTCTCTTTTATCATCGTTTTCAACCTGGAAATTGGTGTTTCTAACAAGATGCAGATTGGATCATACAATGGAAACATTTCGTAAAACAATGCGTGACAACGACATGATGCAAATTTGCTTCCGAACGACTGTGAACTGAATTTAATATTAACATAAGAACCTGTCGGAGTCGCATTGTCGGGCTGCTTCCGTTCTATAAATAGCTCACGTATCTAGCATGTCTGCTTCGCCCGTTGCCATAGCAACCATCGTAAATAAATCTGTATATTGCAGTGCAATTATTGATGTTGCTGTTTGCGATTCCCACGTGTTTCGAGTGTATAAAACCGCCCGCACCGGCCGATCTTATGACAAGTTATTCAGCGCGCTACGTTTTATAGTTAATTATCTTTTATGAGTATTATCGCACTAATTTTGATTAGAAATTTATATTATGAAAATTTGTATTTTTAAGAAATGTAATTTGAGAAATTGCACTAATTTTGATTGGAAATTTAGATTATAAAAATTTTATTTAATTAAAAATATTTTTACTTTAAAGTAATGAAATTTTAGAAATTGTAGGTGACGCGGCGCTTCACCTGCGTCCAATGACGAGCCGCCACTGGGCGATAGAAGACGAAACAGTCTCCATGATGCATAAGCTTTTGAAAGGCAGTTTAGCAGTTAGTATCCAGCAGATTGTGGCTGCCGAAATGTACTAGCGGTACCAAGGGCAACATGATATGCGAAACATCAGTTGAGAGCGTTCCTCAGGAGGTAGGGCGAACGAGCGGACTACGCTATTATTAACCATTTCAATCCCGACAGCCCGGACTGTAACGTAATCATGTAGTTGAGCAAAATCAGTGGCGGCTCATGATAATTTATTACTGTGTGCTGCATTGTAAAGTGTAATTTATCGAATAATTTTCACATTTACATCTGTATCGAAGATAAATAAAAAATACTAACATTGATTCTACTGAGAACTTTTTTTATTCTAATTTTGGTTACTTTATTAATAAAGCAAATACTCAAAATTCTAAACCGGACACATGCAAGAAGAGAACATATTGAACATAGTCTTTTAAAGTGGTTAGATACATTTTAAATAAATTATTTATTTACAAAATCCAGTTTTTTATTAAAAATTAGAATGAATCAGTTCTTTTTCAATCGATAACATTGTCAAAGCGTTAAATCTCTCTTTTCGCAGAAAACGTTTAATTCTCTTCAAAGTCGAAAAACAACGTACTCCTTCTGCAGTGGATATGGGTCTTATAGTCAGAATTAAAACTAATGTTATTATATATAATATCTTAAAATATATATATAAATAATATCAGGAAAACTACTTGCGACAAATGCTTAAATTAAGTAAACTAGTGCAAACGGCCTGGCTACTAAATCCAACAAAAATAACTGCGTTTAAAATCAAACGCGGCAACAAATCTAGCCGTGTGCTTGAGATTGGGCAGCACCACCGGCTATTGAAATCACCGTTGAAAACACGCGAGCGGGATCAGCGGAGACGCGACGACCAAAGGGCTCGTTGTACTAAAATTCATATCGCACACCGATCCGAATTATACAACATAAGGCGTTGGGTCTGGATTGACGGTGTAGTGGGTATGTTTATCTCGCAATATTTTACTTTCCGTCCAGATAAATAATAATTTTCAAAAGAAAATGGCAAGTATTTATGGACTAAAATATTATTTTAATTTTCCTGTGATTTTGCTGTGTGCTGCAGCTCCTCAGCACATATATACCAGCCGCCACTGAGCAAAATTGATCAGTTGGGCGATATTCATGGTCAAATTATAAGAGCGCGTATTTTATGGAGGCGAAATTGCAAGAGGCTGGTTTAATCGGCTCGAAAAAATATGACTTCTCGTGGGAATACTGGAAGGCATTTCATAGAGTGCATGATTTTACTCAGCTGATCAAGGAAATGATGGCGAGGGTTACCATGATAAAGTTGCGTTGATCGAAAAGTGTGAGCTTTCAGGCAGAAAGGCGCTTTCGTGTCTGCTTGACGGTCTACCTCTCGATCTACAGGCGAATGCGAGGTCATTTAGTTGCTCCTCTCCTGGCGACTTGTATACTGGCTTTCTTTCCTCTTTTGACAGGTATAGGCGTCTATCAACCGGTATCGTAGAAATTAAGGGGCGAGAAAGTTCATACACTAGCCAAGGCGACGTAGACTTAGCGGTCATCTGAGGCGATTCTCAAATTGAGAGAGGCGTTTGGCGATTTTGGGTACCCAAGGCGTATTATTTCCGATCGCGGGATGGCGTTTTCGAGCAAGGCGTTTGCTGACTTTTTGGTGAGGCGAGGTGTAAAACTCCAAGAGCAAATGGTATAAGGTTTAAAGGCACAAGCAAGTCTGACTGGCGAGGTGCAAATGGCGACTGCTTCGTTGGCGGAAAGCGAGACCTATGACGATTTAAGGTCCAAATGCAGTGCATAAAATGAAGGTGAAATTCGATAAAAGCCGTTAGGTTGCAACCACAGGTGAAACCTTTAAGGTAGGCGATTTGGTCATATGGCGAATACACAAATCGATAAGATCTGGTTGATTTACCGTCTAGTTAAATTAATAATGGCATTAATTGTTGCAAGATGGCCGAATGTAACGAGCAAATTTTGTAGGCGACGTAACTTTGGAATAGGCGAACGCTCGGCGGCAGAGGGAGTCATGAAGTTATGTAATCATGATGACTGAGCTTGTACTCGTTGAGGTTTAAGGTGAAAATATTAGTGGCTGTAATAATATAGGCGAAATAAAACGTGTTAGTAAAAGGTGCTGTTCACAATATATAAAAATAGGACGAAAGAATTCAAATGTTCCAACCATTTTCAATGAGATTTCATGCAATTAAAAGTAAAAATTAAATATTAAAACTTCAGAGATGTCTATAAAACAACAATTCTAATTCTTAGCGGATCCATATAAAGGGCACTACACTTTTATATATACTGACGCATCAAAAAAAGATAATACTGCTTTCGGTTTTTCCAGCCATCAAATATATTTTTTCGTCCAAAATTCCTAGGAAAATTTGTATATGTATTGCAGCAATCATAATAAATAAAGACATAACCAAAACTATATTTTCTGATTCATTCAGTGCTATCGAAAAACTCCATAAAACTACAATATAAACTAAAAATTATTTTATTATGTTACGAGCAACCAGGGCATAAACAAATAAAAGGGAACGATGTATCAAATAAACTTGCCAATTTGATATACTACGTTGTGGAGACCGGATAATAGGGCTTCAGGCTTGTTTTACTTTCCACTTCTCGCTTCGCTCGTTCCGGGGCGTAGCCGAACGACACTAAGACAAATTTAAAAAAGAAACAAACATAACGTATAACATTAAAAAAACCGACGGAAATCGTACCGGGGCGCATGTGTCAACAATATAATGCGCGCGTAACTCTGAAGCCCTGTGACCGGGGTCTCGTAAACGTTTACTTTGTGATATGGGTATCTGTTAGACACAGTCACAATCATCCCATAACGTGCTGGCGAGATGCCCATTCTGAACGGAACAGAGCCATAATAGAACAAGAAACAAACAATTCTAACCCAAACATCAATAGATCAATTATTCGATTGTACTACCAATTTTTGGACTAACTTTCTTAAACCCTCTCATTTTATTCCAGATTCCGAGCTGTCTGCGTGTGTAATTTGTACATGTTGAACCTTTGTTGTGTACCTTTTTACTAACATCCTAAAGGCCTTGTAATCACACCAAGCTTAAGTTTTTTACGTTGCTCAATGCTGTGCGAAACCACATAAGGGCGTTATATTAAAGTGGACTGTATGAAAAGGTTGCTGGATAGAAAAAAGTTGGGAAGACAAACACAATAATTCTTTTTACACTAAAGACTAGTAATTATATTAACAAACTTGTACAAACTTTTAAGGCAGGATGGCTGATCGCCAGAGCTTGCTTTAGATGCCTCGAAGGCAGTGCTAGATAATAATTATAATTGTAAAGATTAGTAAGCAATAATAATGACACACGCGTTACAAAAGGGAAGCAACCATATACGTATAAAAATACGTATATGGAAGCAACGAACGCTTCTCCCTCTCCCTCCATACTTCAGAGGAAACATATGCAGGGCGGCAATCCTGCAGTATTACCAACCTAACTACGTAAAGTATTTTCTTCTAAATAGAGACAGAGATTGTTGGATAGTTTCCTACAAATGCTGCTAATGATTTTAACCTCACATCACTTGGAACATCTGCTATTCATTTGACAAGCCAGGGGTCACGATATTGTTGCGAGCCAGACAACGCGTGGTCCCTACGCAATCGAGCTGGCAATTGCCTAGAAGCAATGCCATCAATTAGCAGTTATAAATATTATAGACTTGCCAGTTTTTCCTACTGCGCACACTCTTAAACATAAATGCTTTTTTAAGTGCATGTAATTTGGATCTATAGACTAAATTCAAGGCCTGTTGGAATGGTGCTTTAGGTTTTTGCAGGTATATAGGGATGACCATAATCAAATCGATGTTTTTAGTATGATGCATCGAAGGAATCGAATCGATTCAGTAGGTATGAATCGATTGAACTTTCCGATTCTTTATTGTTAAAAATCGAATAGTTAACCGAATGATAAGTTTAGTAATTTCCAGCACGCATTTCGCGTTAGTATATAAAGACAATGGTATTAGCATCCGGGCAAATTATGACGGTATAAAATTGAGCATAATTATTCGCCTTTTAAGATCCTTTACAGTCATATTATGCTATTTTAGCCGCTTCTGATTGGTGGATTAACTTCACATTCAGTTTATCTACGGTCCAGTCAGTTGGTTCCACCTGGTATATTTGGTCTAGTATTCATATTCTGAGTTTGGAATGTAGACGTCCTGCATTCAATTCCCGTCGGGGGCGAGACATGTTTTGTCTATTTTTTTAAGGCTATATTTGTTTTTTTTTTAATTTGGGTTAGTTTCAGTTAGTCTTATCGGGTTGCGTTCCGGAGCAAGCGAAGCGAGCGGAGGGCCATTCGTGAAGATTTACCAGTACTCTAAGATGACGTTAACCCACCAATCAGAATCGGCTAAAAGAGCATAGTGGCGTGTGACTGTAAAGGATCGTATTATGCATCAGAGCTCTGACTGTATACGGTATAAGTATGTATTATGTAATAGGATTAGGGTTGCCAACTCCAAGATTTCTTAAATCGGGATGTTGCATTTAAAAAATCGGGACATTCTTAATAATATCGGGACGTCGGGACCTAAAGTAAAGAGTTGAAAGTTTGTTGTGCACAACTTCAGTTTTGAATCCCGGGAGGATTTTTTAATGAGAATATAGAATATAGTCAAGAATAAATTTTATTCGAATTTAAAAACATTTGTAGGTACAATAGGACATAATAAAGAAAAAAAAACCGAATATAGAATAGAATATCCTACCTAGTATGTACCAGGTACCTACATATGTAACATGAAATCATAATAATCATATCATTGAGAAACATTAACTATTTATTTTAATCTAGATGATTCCCGCATCAGTATCATTACTCATTACTGTAGCTATACAATATCCATCATATTTTCTATTTGTTGACGCTAAAAATAAGATTAGGGAACAAAATTTTAAATCGGAAACACAAAACAGGTACTGGCACTACGCACCTTACAGCTTAACACAATTTAACCCTAGGGCAACACAGAGAAAACAAGCAACATTAACAAAAACCAACAGCCACAGACTAAACGGCTAGACCTAGACTAGTGTAAGATTTGTCTCGTTCTAACTTGTCGCTAAATGTATTAATATTATTATTACAGTGCCTTTAAAGATACTGTATATTATATTACAGTGGCTTTATACAGTAAAGCCACTGTATATTATATACTACTTAAGAATCATCTAAGGGCAAGTCGTAAAAAGAACGACAAAGCTAGTGAAGTTAAGTTGACTTCATGAATTACTAGTCAGAGAATAGGTGTCATACACCGGCCACCGGCACCCCAAAGGCACTGTACTTTCATATACAGTGCCTTTCTAAAAAGGCACTGAGCAACTGTACTTTCATATAAGGAGTGAATATAAAACGGGACTATCTTGTATCTGTTTGTAATTTTTGCGGGCAAATTTGATTCTCGATTGAAAATCGGGACATTTGGCGTCCCGCCATGGGTCTTGGCGGGACGTAATAAAATGGCCCCAAAAATCGGGACGTCCCGCGAAAATCGGGACGGTTGGCAACCCTAAATAGGATAGGTATAAAATATAGGAAATTTGCGTTTGTTTATTATTTTAATAAAAATTTAAATAGAAAAACACTAAAGCTGCATTTACATGCAATTTGAAGTCCAAGTCAAAGTGCAATTCGCAAATATGTCATTTACATTGAACGAATTTTTAGGTTACGTAATTATACGTATGGAATGTTTTATTTTGTGTGTTGTAAATTGCCAGATAATTACAAATCATTTTTAAGAACAATTCCTCGTTGAAATCGTTTTTTTCAATTGCGGTGCCTTCAAAAAAATAATTTTCATCAAAGTGGGGCCCTTCAAAGTCCATTTTACATGTGTCCGAATTGTTTGATACAAATGTTAATTTATTCCAACACAAAATTGAAATTTACCTAATCCATAGATAAATTAGACCAAACCTAAACAAAGCAACATTAAGAATATTAAGATAAACAAAAATAATCTAACCTACAAATTTATATTCTGCTTGCGTTTGGCAAGCAGCTTAACAAAATTCAAAGTCAACTTCGAATTTTGTCCAATGTAAATGCTACGTGCTGTCACCATATGACAAGCAGGCAAATTTCAGCTTGAATTTGACTTCAAATTGAATGTAAATGCAGCTTAATGCTTTTATTCTGAATAAACATAACCAACAATTAACTTTTATCGCAATCAATCGAGTTTTCTCGTAAATCGATTAATTTTATCCGATTATTGAATCGAATCGATCCGTTTTTTAAAAATCGAATCGGTTCGGTTGAATCAATCCATTAGGCAACTTTGGACACCCCTCGGTGGTGTAGGGGGCCGGGCGGGGCGCTTGCATGACATTCCTGCGCTGTGGGTTTGATTCCCGTCGGTCGCGACAGATGTTTTGTTTATTATTGATGTGTAAACATCTTACGCGGCGGAATGAGGGTAAATCTCGGCAAATGGGACGGAAATGTGTGGGCGGGGCGGAAGTGTGGGGACGGAAATGTGTAAACCGATTCTAGCCGCTAGGGCGGTATTATATACAATTTTGTCATTTAAAATCGTTTTAAACGGATTTTAGACGATAAAAAACATATTTTAAATTAATCGAACCGTCAAAAGTATTATTTATTAATTATTATATTCGCAGTGTATTTGAATCCATAGCACAGCTTATTTTTAAAGGACGGTTGAATTTAAAATGAATTTTCACTTCAAAATCCACGACAAATTCGTCCGAAGCCACGGCTATCATCCTGAAAAAGTCCGAATTTTCGGATTTTTATACATATTTGCCATTTAAAATCGTTTTTAAACGGATTTTAGACGATAAAAAAGCATATTATTATTTTAAATCAAACGAACTGTCAAAAGTATTATTCAGATGCCCAGACGTTTAAAACAATATTGAGTCATGGCCCTTTTCTAAAATTTGCAAAATTTGGTTATTAACTTTCCCAAATCAAAGAATGTCGGCCCAAGATGACTAGGTAAATAAGGTGTCCTAGGCTGTGTCCATATGTTGATGGTATTCCTGGTGGCATTAGATTTTCGTGTCGAATTTGTGCAGTGAATTAATCCACTTCGAAGCTGCTAGTAAGTATTATTAAAGAATCCTAACTAATATTATAGATGTGAATAATTGTTTGTTTGTTTCTTACGCTTTCACGCATAAACTGTTCCGATCATCATGTAATTTTGTACAGATATTTTTAAAAGTATAGTAAAGAACATAGGATACTTTTAGCTTTTACTCGCGGCTTCGTTCGCGTTGATTTTTTAATATTTTATTCTTTGTTATTAAACCAAATTATTATTCTATGAACAAGCTAAAACGTACAGGCAACGACCATAGCACGTTGAAAATACCAGTTCTCGTCCGATCACTGAAGTTAAGCAACGTCGGGGGTGGTTAGTACCTGGATGGGTGACCGCTTGGGAACACAACGTGCTGCTGTCATTTTTCTACAACCAATGTCGTTATAGGATATGTTTGCACATTAGGGTCTCGAGTACTAGCAGACTCGCTCAATTTTTTTTTATTAATTTACTTTTTTTCTATATTTTGGGTTAGTTTTGGTTAGCACTTGGTTAGTTCTTGTTGATTGAGCCCCTTGAAGCGAGCGGAGTGCCATGCAAAGCCTTTAAAATCCTCCAGTTGACGGATCAGCTGTTAGGCGCATGCGTATAATATCAGAGCCAAAGTGGAACCGTGGCGTTAGCCTCTTGTTTTTGCAAGAGCTTATTGCTGGGATGCTTGCTTTCTGGAATAGTTGAAAGAGGAGTGTGATGGTGCAAACCAGACGCATTAATAGCAGCTCTCCTTTTTTTTATTTAGCATATAATTCTTAAAATTGGGTAGATAGATGATCTAGTCGTCTAAGCCCAACTGAACGGGGAGGAGATCTTTTGGTGTTTGTGTGTAATTTGTGAACTTAACCTCAACTCGACTAGAATTTTTTTTATTTGGAACCAAAACTAAAAATAATAAATTAGCTCTGCTAGAGATTTAACCACAGTGTTCTTGTAAGAACTTAAAAAATCGTAATTCAGACGTTTTGTAGGAGAAGGAAATAACTTCATCCAGATTAATTGCTAGAAGAGCCCAAGGGAGAAGATATTGATAAATTTCTTGGCCAAAATGTTAGCCTGTCTATAACTAGCTTAAATATTGCTAGTAAAGATAATAGGATAGTTTTTTTCCAGTGGGATATATTATGTCTAGCAATATGGCAAATAATAAAGATATGCCAATACCAGAATTAATTGTTCTTCTGGAAAGGTTGCCAAATACAGTTAAAGAAGAGAATTATTCTCAGTTTGGTCAACTGAATGCATCTTGGGTTAATGAAGAAAATGAACAGTATCTTATTGAGTAAGTACACCAATTTGGTAAATTCGTTCTTTGTATGTGGGTTATTAGCTATTGTTTATGGGTTTCTCTCATTTACTGCCTTAAATGCAAAGGAATGTGTCACAAATCTACTTACTGAACAGCAAAGGCAACGGAACATTTCTTTGTCTTATTAACAATTTATTTATTTATTTACGTATATTTCTGTAGACATGTCAACATGTTTTAGAATTGTCAAAATATAAAATAAAAAATTACAAAGTTAAAGTTAAGAGTATAGTTAAAAGTACAGGAGCATAGAAACACTAAAAAACACAAAATACATATAGAGGGCTAGAAATGAATGAGCACCTCTAGAAAACATGTTCAAAGAACTCACACAGTGAGTAGAACGGATTCTCAGCTAGCATGGCCTTCAGCTCGCTCCTAAAGCGAGGAAAAGAAGAAATATGTTTTATGGCAATCGGCAGTTGATTGTATATTTTAATGGAGGTGATTTCAGGCCCGTCCCTCACCTGAGCCAGTCGCGCTCCAGAAACATAGAGCATGTCCGCATTCCTAGTCTGATAGTGATTCACACCGCCACACTTTTCAAAGCTGCTATAGTTCCTGAATATATTACAGGACTGCAAAATATACAAGTGAGTAAGCCTTTAGATTTGAAGGTAGGGCGACAAGACTCCCCGAAGGGAAGTCGATACATAGTTCTTATACCTCTTTTGACAAACCAAGACTCTTAGAGATGTTGCTGGAATTACCCCTTGCCAGTAGTCCATAGGACAAAATGGGATAAATGGATCCATAATAAAAGGTCTTCAGAGTGCTTGCGTCAACAACGTCACGCAATTGCAGAACAGCAAAATTTTTCGAGGACATTTTCTTACATATGTGGTCAATATGATCATACCATGAGAGGTGTTGATCGACAGAGAGACCAAGAAATTTTACACTGTCTCTCTGAATAAGAGTTGCAACTTTGTCTCGAACCAGGAGGCTTCTGGTCTTTCCACTATTTAGGCAAAGTCCATTTTTCCCACACCATGTAGAGATATCGCTCACACATCTGTTTGCTTTCTCGCAAAGGGTCTCATAGTCATCTGCATTAATGACAGCAGATGTGTCATCTGCGAAAAGAGTGATGTAGTTGTCATTTGCTAGTAGAGGCAGATCGTTAATAAATATCAAAAACAGGACCGGACCAAGAACACTGCTCTGAGGCACTCCCGTCCTGACATTCACCCAGTCGGAAAGAGTCATCCCGTGGTCACCTTGCACTTATACGGCCTGACTTCGGTCAGACAAATATGAGAGTATCCATTTATAAGCTGGCCCCCTGATTCCATACTGAGACAGTTTTTCAAGAAGAATTTTATGATTGAGGGTGTTAAAAGCTTTAGAAAAGTCATAAAAGATTGCCAGTGTCTTCAGCTTGTTGTTAAAATTGTCAAGCACTTTAGAATAGAAAGATAAGACAGCATCGGACGTAGAGCGTCCGACTCTGAATCCATATTGCCTACAAGTCAAGATCTGAAATGTATCCAGAAAGCTCATCAACCTACCCCGAAACGCCTTTTCGAAAATCTTGGAAAATACTGACAAGAGCGATACTGGCCTAAAGTTTTCCACGCATGATGAATCGCCCTTTTTGTATATAGGAACTACAATTGCTTTCTTTAATTCATCTGGAAAATACCCATGTTTAAAAGAAATATTTATCAAATATGTGCGAGGGCCTAGAATTTGTTGGGCGCAGCTTCTCAATAGGTTACAGGGTACCCCATCGACACCACAAAATCTCTTGTCACTCACCGAGTTGATCAACTCCAAGACCTCACGCTCACAGACAGGCGACAAGAAAATAGATTGAGGAATTGTCTCACTGCCCAAATTTCCATGTGGATTCTGCTGAGCGTCCTTGACAAGCTCTTTAACCGAATCAGTAAAAAAAGTGTTGAAAGCGTTAGCGATTTCATCACTGCCAGTAATCTCCACCCCGCCAGAGGCAAGGACCTCCGGTAATGATTTTTGTCTATGTTGTGAATTAGTATGTGAGTTTATTATGTCCCATGCTGTTTTAGTGATATTTGTGGAAGTTGATAGCTTACGAGAGTTGTAGTTTTTTTTAGCAAGTGTAATTTTTTGTTTGTGACACCTTGGTCTATTTTTGTATTCGAGTTTTAGGTTGCAATCGCCTGAACTCTCAACACGTCTATTTAGCTTCCTCAATTCATCGCCCTCGCAAATTATACTTTGTGTTATCCAGGGACTTTTAACTTTCCGATACTTTCTCTGTTTGGACTCGTAGGGAAATGTCATATTAAATAGACTATAGTAGGTAGAGAAGAAGTGATAGAATTTACACTCCAGATCCAGATTCCAGATCAGGAAACCACCTTTCCCTTGACAGCAAGTGACCAAAATGGTTTGTTTTCCTCAGAAAATGATCTCTTCTTCACAGTTGAGGAAGATGGCTCACTCACAGCAATTTGGGCTCTATGATCTGAAAAAGTTACGTCTACTACCCTACTCTCGAGGAGATATGCAGAAGAAAATATGTTATCAATCAGAGTGCAGGACTGCACTCTTGAGAAATCATAAAAAGATTGAGTCAGGCCATACGAGCTGAAAACATTCAAAATATTCAAAACATTTCCATCATCAGATCTAAAATCATAGTTAACCAATGAATAAAGTTACATCACGTTTACATAAATGGACTAACAGATTCTCCAGACAGTCACAAAAACACTATACTCCGCATCAGGTGGCTGATAAAGACAGCAGACTAGTATGCGCTCACTTGTAGTTTCGATCAAAGTTGCTGCAGTCTCGAACTTTTTCTCAACACATATAGGAAGGTGATCGAGACAAAGAGGGCTATGTTTGCCAAAGTCGCTACGTACATATATCGCTACTCCACCCCCGCGAGATTCCTTTCTGCTCATCGTAGTTGTTTAGTTTAAAGCAAAGGGCTTCACTATCCGTCAACCAAGTTTCAGTCACGCATATCACTTCTGGGTAGTTCTCACAGTGCAAAAAAAGTTCCAGTTCAGAACACTTCATCCTGAGATTTCTTGCATTAACATTTACTATCCGTATCCTACTTCTTTGAGTGCCTGTTGCGAGAGTTGAAGTTACTGAGGCCATTACGGCTGTTGATTGAGGCGGAGTTACTGGAGCCATTTCGGTTGTTGACCGTGGCGAAGTTAGAGGAATTGAACATGCTGCCACTTCTTGGCTGGTTGGGACGAAAAAACGAAAACTTCTTTACAACAATGTCTTCAGGCCAGTAGTTTGGATTTAGTAAGTTTTCTTCCAGTGACCTAACCTCAGACCTAACCTCAGTCATCTCCACAGCTTTCCAGCCAAACTTTTTCGATTTCGCCTGGTGCTTCTTAAAAGGCATCTTTTGAAAAAAAAAATTATATGGGAATCAGTCAAAACCTTGTTAATTAGCAGCGCTATGTCTCCCCGTGTTTTTTAGAGAAAATTTCCAAATCGTCTTAAATGAACATTTCAAACTAGTAAACCACCGAATTTGTGTTGAAATTTCTTCTTAATAAGTCTATACAAAAAAGTAATTCAATATCGCACTAAACTTATCTACTTTATAGGCACATGGACCTTGATATTTTGTTTCTTGATGATTAAGTGAACATACGGTTCGCGTGTAAAGAGACCGCTCTTATGAATACTTCACCCTTTTAGTTAGTTGTTTTTCAACCATTAAATCTGGCAGATGAAACTACCCTCGTATTTGATTTTCGTACTCATCCTATATTATAAATCTATGCAGATGATATTAAAATATTTAAAAATATATTTACAATAGATGACTGCATTGCACTACAAAATGATGTGAACCAAATATTCAAATGGTCAGTTGAGAGCTTGCTAGCTTTGAATGTAAAAAAATGTTTTGTCATGTGCTTTACTTCCCGCAATACACAAAATCAGATTCAGTTCAAATATAAATTAAAAGATGTTGAATTGACTATGGTGAAGGAGATGCGAGATTTGGGCGTATGGTTTGATCCTGTGTTGAACTTTAATATTCATGTTGAGACGACTTGTAATGAAGCCATGCGGTTGCTGGATTTCATATATCGTAGTACCAAAGATATGAATGCAAATGCGTTAAAAACTTTATATAACACTTATATCAGATCTAAACTTGAATACTGTGATGTCGTTTGGGACCCTTGTTACAGGGTAGCCATAAAAGCCATAGAAAGGTGTCAGGCAAAGTTTGTACGCCTATTGCATTTTAAAATGTATGGAATCTATCCAAACGACATACCATATGATGTGCTATGTCTAAGGCATGATATTGCCACACTGGAAGCTAGAAGAAAGTTGCACAATGTTATGTTTATGTATAAAATAGTGCACTACCAGATTGGTGATCCTAACATACTTAGTAAAATCAATTTTTAGGTACCAGATGTAAGAACTCGAAATTCACAACCATTTACTTTTATATGTCCAAGAACTAACAGGCAGTTTAGATCACCGATTGTCAGGATGTGTGATGTTACAAACAATGTAAGCCAGGTAATTGATGTATTTAGAACAAATATTAATTTAGTTACAAGAGAAGTCCAACAAATATTTAATATTTGAATTACGGTTTTGTAATATATATGTATATGTGTGTGTGTGTGTGTATGTATGTATGTGTGTATATGTATGTATGTGTATATATATGTATACGGGCATGGCACTGAACGTATTGTATTTGTATTTATTTTGTATGGATTTGGTATACATTCTCTGTAATTGTTTTTCTTGTTGAGAATTATGAATAAATAAATAAATAAATAAATAATTTGATCATCAGTCTTGTGAATTTTGGTATGCAATGACTTTTGTAGGTTGTTTTATAGGTACCCTCTGAACATTTATTGCAAACTCTTGTCTCTTCGCCATGTTAATCAGTAGTTATATGTGCTTTCATGTGCCTTCTTAAATCATTTTTCCGAATTGTTTTATATGAACATTGTAAACAATGAAACCATTGGACTTGATCCGCAGGCTTATGAATTATGGAATGCGATGTTAAATGACTTTTGCGCATTGTTTTATAAGGACATTGTGGACATTTATGCCAAACTCTTGAGTCTTCACCTTGTTGATCAGCAGTTCTATGTGTCTTCATGTGGAGTTTTAAATAATGTTTCCCATTTGTTTTATATGAACATTTCAAACAATGAAACCACGGGACTTGATCAGCAGGGTTATGAATTATGGAATGCCGTGGTAAACTACTTTTGTAGATTGTTTTAAAGGGGCACTGAACATTTATGCCAAACTCTAATATCTTCACCTTTTTTATTAGTAATTATATGTGTCTTCACGTGGTCTCTTAAATCACAATTGTTTTATATGAACATTGTAAACAATGAAACCACTGGACTTGATCAGTGGGCTTATGAATTACGGTATGCTTTTTTAAACTACTTTTGTAGATTGATTTATACGGACACTCTAGACATTTATGCCAAACTCTTGAGTATTCGCCTAGTTGATCAGCAGTTATGTGCGTCTTCATGTGGCTTCTTAATAAAAATTTCCGGGTTGTTTTATATGAACATTTTAAACAATGAAACCACTGGACTTGATCCGCAGACTTATGAATTATAGAATGTGATGTGAAATTACCTTTGTAGATTGTTTTATAGGGACACTGTCGACATTTATGCCAAACTTCTGCGTCTTCGCCGTATTCAGCGGACATGAATTACAGCATGCTGTTTTAAACTTCTTTTGTGAACTATTTTAAAGGAACACTTTGGACATTTATGCCAAACTCCTGCGTCTTCACCGTGTTGATTAGCAGTTATATGTGTCTTCATGTGGTTTTTTATAGTATTTTTCCGAATTGTTTTATATGAACATTGTAAACAATGGTCCACTGGTCTTAATCAGCGGGCTTATGAATTAGAGCATGCAATTTTAAATTATTTTTTTTGATTGTTTTATAGCAACACTCTGGACATTTATGCCAAATAACTACGTCTTCGCCGTGTTGATTTATGGCATGCGTTTTTAAATTATGTTCGTACAATGTTTTATAGGAACACTGTGAACATGTATGACAAACTCTTGAGTATTTGCCTTGTTGATCAGCAGTTATATGTCTCTTCATGTGTTTTCTTAAAACGTTTTGCCGAGGTGTTTTATATGAACATTTTAAACAATGAAACCACTGCATTTGATCATCAGGCGTATGAATAATTATGGTATGCTCTTTTAAACTACCTTCGTAGATTGTTTTAAAGGAGCACTTTGGATATTTATGCCAACTTTTTGGGTCTTCATTTTGGTGATTAACCACCGGCCTTTTCAAATAATCCTGTAATATCTCTGTGGTTTGCTTCAAAGACTCGACTGAATGCTGTTTGGTATCATTTTTGCGACTCGATCGGTGAGGACATGTATGCAGAGTAGGTTTATGGGCAAGTTCGCAATTTATTAACCTGAAAAATACATCATTAATAAAACTAACATAAATATGTAGTAGGTAAGTGCATGAACGCATAAATGGTACTCTAATTAATATTTTTTGTACGCCCAAGCTATTTCGGATTGTTTACCGTGCTTGGTTTTAGAACGGTAGGTTAAGTTTACTGGTTACTAAGCAAAAACGCGACGGTAAGTAATATATGTATAATTATATCCATAGTAACAACAGAACCCACTTAAGGTTTAATGGATCTACAGGGCAGAAATAATTATCCAAAACACAATTTTTAACATTTTCAAGATGTTTGCTTAGTCAATGTCTATGTGTTCATAACGGGCGTACAAAAAATGATATAAGCATCTCGAACAGTAAGGAGTTTACCGATCTCCTCCAATATATAACATTGTCGTCGATCGGTAAACTGTCCTTACTGTTCTTGATACTTAATATACTATACTTCACATTTTTTACTTCACATTAAAAAGGCATTTGACCATAGAAAAGTGATTTGTATAAACACGAAATAGAACTTTCACTGGATTTAACCCCTCCACTTTTTGTTTTAATTCGTGACTAAAATTGATGTAAGTCATAAGCACCGAATGGAAACTATAATAATTGTCAAAATTCAGGACTTCCCATTATTCATTTAATTCCAAGGCGACTATATTATTTGTTCCACGGCATACGTGATGAATTTGGCGTATTTTAATTCATACAGTATTTATAATGTAATAGCAAAAATAATGATTTCTAAAAACGTAGGCGAAACATTTCGGCAATGTGATACATCACTAGACCCGTTTTAAAAAAATGCATCTAATGACGTTATGAAAGTGTGGTAGTTCCATTTAAAGTTTTCGAGTAATATTAAAAAAATCGAATTGGTCAACTTTAGTGTCTTAAATAAAACAAATAAATAAGTAAAACATCGTCTATGTATTTTTCTGCAATTGTTTATGACCTGAGAAGTGATTTTAAGTCGGTCATGGCACGCTAGATTAAAAATTAAAATTAGCTCTAAAAATACCAAATTACCGAAAAATGGTAAAAAAATTATACAGTCCGATGCATAATGATCTGTAGATTCTGAAAAATTAAAAATATACAGGGTATTCCGGAAGTCTTTAACAGTTGACAAATATGTACAAAAATTACATTTTGATAGTACAATAACTTTGCCGAGTTTCATCCCGAAAGTTTAAGAAATAAGGAAACGACAGTCGGAAAGTAATCCCGTTGACACCCGGTATAGCAAAATTACCTCATTTTAGTCTGCATGAGTAAACATTTAAGGCCCTAATAAGAGCTAAAACATTTGTTGCTGGGACTCATTTTCTATATTAAAATTCCATTTTTATGCTTTGATACCATGTAGATAGAATCTTATTGTTTTTCAAAGCAAGTAACTATATCCAATTAGAATTTTTATGAAAGCTATTGGTGCTGACCATAGTTAAGCATATCATAGCCGAATATCCCATTAAAGGCATTAAAGATAAACAGATTTTATCAACATCATTAATAAATCAGTAATAAATAAATAATTAATAAATATGCATGTTATTTACCTACATTGATATATTCATTTATTTATCACCAATATTCCTGGTTATCAAATATTTGCTAAATAGTAAACATTTGCGCAGTATTCCGAGACTTGCTGAAATTGCTATTTTTCAATAACTCTCATTCCAAAACTTAATTTTTGACAGATTTTACACACAATTTCTTCCAAAAATGAAGTTTTAGAATTATAGTTACTCAAAATAGCATATTCGGAAAGTTTCGGAGCACTGCTCTATTTCAAAACAGTTAAAATTTCAAACCAGACATCATTTGAACGGCCCGCCAAAGATTAGATCAATGACTACACCGCTATGGTAGCACAGTCGCAAAAGCCACTCGCAAATACAACAGAAATGAGTGTTCTATTTGTGTTTTATTTTCTATTTGTGTTTTATTTTCTATTTCATATATATAAATCACTTTTCTATGCAATTGACAGTCATTCCATCGCAATGGATGGAATGAAAGTATTCGGAATTTTATATTTTTCCTAATTTTAATATATTTCTTTTTCGTAATATTTCAAGACAAAAGTAACGTATCAAGTGTACGTTCTCCCGATAATAGGCTACGGTCAAAATAGCATGGCAACACCATCTGTCAAACATTGCTGACTAGGAGCAGGCTTAAGATTTGTGAAATAATGTCGCAAGTCGAAAAAAGAAGAGAGTTGAAATCTCTGTATAGAAGACCGCGGAAGATTTGCGGAAACATTCAAAACGCTTTAGTGTTTAGTGGCGTTAGGACTACAAAATCCGCTACTAAGTTTCAAAAATTTAGCATGTTTAGAAACTCCCGCATGTACTAAAGACAATCAAGGAAACCAAAAAAAAATTCAATGATACCTCTGCAAAGACAACGTAGAATATATTTGTGTGGCCGTTTCCAAGAAGATAATTTTAGCAATATTCTTATATCTGACGTAAGTTGCTTCCAGCTTAGTGTAACTCACCTAAAAATCCTGTTAAGAGAACATTTTACAGTCCAAATTCTTACATTTCCCAGTAAAATGATGGTTTGGGGAATAATATCCCAGCTTAATATTACACTTCTCTGTATAGTTGATGATACCGCTAATAGTGCAAAGTATTGTGCCACTCTAAAAGGTTTTCTTCTGGGAACAGCTTATGCCTCCAGAGGGGTGGCATATTCGTCAGTATAATGCAAGATGTCATACTTCGGTCATATTTAAGCTTGAATGCAAGATCACCAATTGGCAACAAATCCAAAGACAGCAGCTTTACCAGATATTAGTCTCATTGAGAACATATTATGGGGACTAACAAACATTGAAGTAGAACGAGTAATGCCACAAAATATCACAGATTTTATTCGGACAGTTTTACACCTGTACCACTATCACCGAACATTATGACGGTGCATCTGGAAGTATAGTGAAGCGTTTAGAGATACATGGAGGTTGTATATGTATTATGAGATGAATTATTTGGTGTAATTTTATAATTCAAGTAATAAAAAGTTAAACCAAAAAATTATAATTGTATTTTATTTTTTCCGGATACTTTCTAGACGGACTATAATTTAGTCAAGTGGCCAGTAATTTAGTAACTAAATATCTTCAAACTGACCATAAAGCGTTCGTTTTTACAATCGTGTATAGTTAGTACAGTACATTAGTGGGTAGTGTATTGCAAGATGAATAAACAACGCAATAAAACAAATAAGCTAATAAAGCTTATTGTAAAAGCTATTTTAGAAGTGGAGGAAGAAATTAGTGTGGGAAAAGAAAAAAACTATAGACACGAGAATGGATTAAGAAAAGGGAAGAACTAGGAGCTACTAATTCCCTTTTTAAGGAAATAGCATTAGAAGATCCTAAATAATACTTCGGAACATTGAGAATGATTGAGAATTGTTTTAATTTTTTGTTGATGAAAATGCAGACACAAATTCAACGCAAGGATAAATAAATATTTTGTAACAAATTTTACAGTTGTATCTTCGCCCCAACGAAACGACATTTTTGCGACAACTGTATAACTAATAAACTCGACAAAAAAAAACAGGTTCGCACTTGTTTAGTGGATGAATCACGATGCAGTAAAGCGTGGTGGGGGAACGCCCCCACCAACGACTCGACCGGAAAACATAGAATAAAATGGATCGACTCGACTAAATCTTTTGCAATATTAGATTTGTTTTTGAAATTTTGAGCCTACTTGAATTGCGAAGTGTCATGGCCTCGTAAATTGTGATCCTTATCACCCCCCCCCCCCTTAGAAATATCATTAAATTTCAATACATTATTCGTTAAAACAACTGGAACATTTTCTTAGGACTTCAAGAATGCCGATTTTAATCTTATTAATAATTATTTTCTTTTAATTGAATGAAATCTCAGATGTAAGCGTAGGAAATTTTTACTCAGTAGTTTTTGGCTGTTTTGATATGTTTGTGCCTACAAAAAAAGAGCTTCTCTGGGGATAGCTTTCCAAGATGGTTTACGCGAAACCTAAAAACTCTTAGATTAAAAAAAATGCCAATAAAAAATACAAACGATCAAATTCAGTTACTGACTACAACACCTTTAGTTTAATGAGAGAGCAATGCTATGAACTTTATATTAGCAACACTGAATGTAATATTAAAAATGGTCTGCCTTTAATCCTGTAGTATGACCCACCTACACTACTCTACCTAAACCTGCACAGAGACACTCGTAGATCTTATAAATAACATAACCATCGGTGCTTCTGACATTGAGAAATCACTTTTAAAATTAAACATCAGCACATCTCCAGGCCCCGATGGAATTCCCAATAGTGTCTTAAAACTTTGTTCACAAACTCTCTACCTCCCATTGCATCTCTTATTTAATCAGTCCCAAGATTTGGAGTGTTTCCGGAATCGTGGAAAGTCTCATATGTCACCCCCATTCACAAGTCTGGAAGTAAAAATTAGATTTCAAAATTCAGACCAATCAGTTTTCTCTCTACCATCTCACAACTGTTTGAGTCTTGCATTGAAAATAAGCTATCTGAAACTCTCCCGCACATAATAATTCCTCATTAACATGGCGGCTTTACTTCGGGCGAATCTGTGGACACATCTGTTTCTTTTTGCAAGCTTTATTGCCGACTCTTTTCAAAGAGATATGGAAACCCATGTAGTCTACACTGATTTTAGTAAGGCATTTGATAAGGTAGACCACTCAATTCTGCTTTCTAAACTATCATGCTGTGGTATTTCTGGACTGCTCTTATCTTGGTTTAAGTCATATCTCTGTGGCAGAAAGCAACAGGTCAGAATCGATGGACACCTATCAAACCCCCATCTAGTGTTCCTTAAGGAACTTATTTGGGACTCCTTCTATTTAGTTTGTTTATCAATGACCTTGGCTCACTGCTGTCTTCTGAATTCTTGCTATACGCAGATGATATGAAGATTTTTTCCAGGGTAACTTCATCACAAGATATCATTCGCCTTCAAAGCGACCAGAAGTTAAATATTGAGAAGTGTCATTTTATCAGGTTTAGTAGGCTCAGAAGTAAAATAAACGACGTAAATTATTGTATTAATCAGAGAGTTCATAAAGAAGTAGAAATAATCAAGGACCTTGGAGTATATTGAGATACCAGATGTTAAAGATCATTTTAAAATAATAATCAGCAGGGTCAATAAAATGTTAGGATTTATAAAAAGAGCAAGTAGGGATTTGAAAAAATTAGATGGTATTAAAATGCTTTATACCTCGTTTGTAAGATCTGTATCTACTTGAATTCTCTAATATAATTTGGTCGCCATACTATCTCATTCACATCACAAGATTAGAAAATGTGCAGCAAAAATTTGTTAAGTATGCCCGATACAAACTCTTTTCGACTGGGATACGTCTAGATTGTGACCAAGTTATGGCTTACCTAAATCTTCCTACCCTGGCTCATAGAAGAGAAGACTACGATGTTTGCTTTGCTTTTAAAATATTTAATAATCTTATAAAAAGTTCACAATGTTTAGATAACTTTAAAATTCACGTCCCTAACCGTCGAACTCATAGTAAATCTCTTCTGCATGTACCCGTTTGTAGAAGATGGTATTTGCTTTACAATCCAGTCAATAAAATATCAACTAGTGTCATTAGCTTATGGAATAAATTAGATTTTTTTGATACCTCAATTGAAAAGTTCAAAAGACTTGCCAACCAAACAATTTTAGAATAGTTACATAGTTAATTGTTTAAACTTGTAAATGTGGTTACGTAAATAAATAAGCACCAAGCAGCCTGGGATTACGTTTCACCTGTGAGTAACATTTCCTATTGTTCATTGAAAGTAACAATTCGCTCAAAATGCATAAATTAGTTAATGAATATCACAATGATACATTTCTCACTTGGATTCAGGCACGTCCTCTTCATCTTCACTTTTAATATCAACTTCCTCATGATTTATAGAGCCCCATTGAATCAAATAGTCATCTTCACATTTTTTCACATTGTACTCTCTAAAAAATAAATTACTTACTTTTATATGATGTTAATAAAATAATTTAATTTTCAGAGTAACATGTTTACAGATATAGATACAGATAAATTATTCATGCTCAACATATTACAAAACACTTACATAAGTCAATAGGTACAAAATAACTACCTCAGTTTAACTATACAATTATTACAATAAATATTTACACAAACAGTCAAACATATACATACTTATTAAATGAGAAAAAAACTTATACATGACAAGAAAGTCACATTTCAGCAGGTTTGTAATGTGAATAGAGAATTCAAAAAATCGCAACAGAAATAAAAAGCCTTTTGGCACAGGTATTGTTTTGGTTCCATTTTAAAAACCCTCATATCAATCTTAGTTCATCTAGCAATTTATTATAGTATTTTAATGCCCAATAATTTGGACCATTCTGACTTTTGCTTAATCAATAATGTGGTAACTATTAATAAATTACTTTTTTCTTCAAACGTCAGTAAATCCGTCATTACTCGACTGTGTAGGCGGCAGTGAAGTTTCGTTTTTCCTCCGCCGGAGCTTTACTTTTCACTTTTCCGCCGGCGGAGGTAAAAGTGTTATCATAGCAACATAGATACAATACAAACACACAAAAAAATAAGCGTCAACAACTCAAGATTTATTAAACTACAATTTGTATTTATCACCCAATTTGTGACCGCATTTCTAAAAATCACTAAGTTAGGAACAAACTGGGTATTATTTAATCGAACTTACTCAATAACTGCTTATCAATACGGAATTAAAACGCAATCGGAGACGCCATCTTAAAAAAATAATTATTGTTGACAGTGTCCACTGACAGCTTTATGTTACATTACTATAGCAACAACCTGAGCCTATTCACCGACACCGCACCGGTCTAAGCCGCCTTGCGAACCCACTTATCTTTAGTAATAATTATTATTACTATTAAAAAGAGACTTTTTGCATTAATTTGTCGACATTTGAAGAAAAAACAGCATATTTTATTTGGAGGAAAAGTTACTTTTCATGGCTTGCTCTCTATAAACACGAGCGCGCCATGAAAAGTATTACTTTTCCTCCATATAAAATAATATACTATTATTCCGAGTATTGCAATTATGATGGTATTGGTTCCAAAACTATGTAGATTCTTCCTGGCCCATACCAAGTTCTCCATTAAAAACCTTCGAGGGGAAAGTGAAAATTCCCATACTAACGAACGCTTTCCGGCAGTACTCCCTGTATCACCCTCCCTACCCTTCTTTGCAAAGGCAAATTTCGCACTCCTCACGACTTGCGGCTTCGCCTCATCAAAATATATTCATTCAGTCTCATGCGCGAAATTGATTTTCGCGTCCTTGTTATATAACATATTATTTATCATATATCATTTTTATCACAACTAAATAGGAAAAATAGGATAATACAAAAAATTTAGATTAATTTATCTCATAAATAAGTTATGATTTTGGGAGGTGTCAGTGAACCTTAGTTATTAACACAATCATAGGGATTATTAAAATCATAGTTACTTACAAATCTGGGTCGGTTTTAATGGTAGCATGTTCATCTAAACCACTTACAGTTTTCTCTCAAGATTCCCTAGAAATATGAAGTATTTAACTTTAAAATCTTTCAGACAGGTTATTATTTCATTGTAAATAATAACCTTTTTTGTATGTTACACTGATAAAACACAATTCACTTCTCACTGTCATCTAAATCATTCTTTCCACTTTCAAAAGTTATGTTTCCATATTTGATAAAATAATATTTTTTTCAATGAAAAATTTACTTCTGATGTGCATTCTGTACAACATACATTCTAAGTACTGATTTAACTTATAAATAATAAAATTTATTCTACAAGTTATAGTAGAATAGCCACCATCGATTTTTGGGGTATCTATTATGCTCTATCACATCTGAGCTGTGGAATAGGGTTCCAAATTCTTTCTAGCCAATATCTTTTAAATTCCGTATTTCTACTGCAGAAAAGATCACTCAAGATTTAACTGCAGAGTGCAGGTAAGGAAACACTGATGGTTACTACTATATTTAAAGAAAAAATTATTGATGCATCTGCATCTACTTTAGAAATTGTGTAACAAATTAATACACATAAAGTATAAATTATATTCAAGATAACCTTTATTTTCTCTGCGATGGAAAAAGTTGTCATTGTTGATAGGAAAAAGTAACTTAGCATAATATTAAATATTTTATCATGTACGAAAGTGAAAGTATAATAAAAATGTATAATCATTTACTTGCGGCCTGCGCAATGATGTGCTTATGCACATGCCTTATTAAAATTTCTACTACATCTAATCACAAAGCCAAGCATTTTGTAAGCACCCTTCACAATATTCTATATGACTGTCAAAATAAAGCTTGGAATCAAATGTTACACCTATGTCCTTATAGAAATAGTCTTGTTCTATTATGGTCTTATTACAAGTGTTAGTGTACAACATAACTGGGTACTTTTTCACATTTAGATTTAACTTGTGAGTATTACACAACTTAACAACATTATAATGACCTCTGCAATCATTTTCGTGCCATGAAATGACTGCAGAACCAGACAAATGTTATTTGGATAAGGGGGTTAAAAGGGGAGTTAAAATGTGGCTTGTTTCCAGAGCCTATTATAGCTTGGCCAGGTTTCTTGGGGAAAACTTTTAATGTATTTCGTAATGGTAAAGGTTCCTATGTGTCTAGATGCAGTTCGGACATATTTGTATATCTGTTATTTTATTTTGTTTATAGGAATTGTATTTATCTTGACAATAAGGCTTGATTTGATTTGGAAATCCCCAAATAAAAGTTATGAATTTGAAAACTATCCACGCCAGGAAGCAAATCAGTTTCCTGAAGAGAATCAAGCTACTGGACTATTAAAACCACCCTTGTGAGTCACAATAGACCAATGGTCATAGTTTGTGGCACATAGGTGCCTATATGATACATACAAAGCAGTTTTTTTGAAAAACAATTAAATACTTACTCATTCTCTTCTCTAATCCTCGAGAGATTAAGTTGATCAAACTGTGAACAACTCTGTTCTTTAAATGTATATGGCAACCTTTCCAGAAGAATTATTAACTCTGGAATAGGCTTGCCCCTTGCTATTTGTCAACTCGCTAGACATAATACAACACTAGAAAAAATAACCGATTTCCTTTATTTGCCAAGTTCTTGGCCACAGTACACGAAAAAATTTAATTAGTTTCTGGTTCTTGGCCGAGAAATGTATCAATTTATATCTCCTGAAGGGCACTAAAAGTCCTTCCTCCTTCCTTAGATTATTATGGCTTCTGTTAATTATTTTGGAGGTTAGATGTTTTCTTCAACGTCTTATTTTACCATTATTAATATATTACCATTCAAGCTAAAAAGTATTGCACTGTAGTTGCTGAGATTCAGTTCACGAATCAAAAATAAATACCACATATATTTCTAATCTCCATCCATACCATAGAAAAATATATATAGGGGGATAATAATAAGCATTATAAGATCCTTTACACAAATAGTGCACTATATAAAAATCGGCCTTTCCCATTGGTGGATCCGCATGGCCCTCCGCTCGCTTCGCTCGCTACGGGGGCTCAAGAAAAGGAAACTAACCAGGTGCTAACCCAATCTAACCCAAGACATACCCAAAATCAAGAAAAGAAGCTGTTTAAAAACATAATCTTTAAAAAAAAAATAAAAAAAACAACGGGGTTCGAACCCGCGTTTTCTAGGCGAGACCCAACGATCTAAACCCCTACACCACTAGAGCTCTTGATAGAAATGGATTGCATCACGCAGACATATCGTAATACGAGATGGATCGACCAATAGGAGGGGTCGATTTACATAGTGCACTATTTGTGTAAAGGATCTTTAAATGCTAATAATAATACCATTGTTTATTACGAGTGTCTCGCGACCGCGACAGTAATGATTTTGGCTGCCGTCAAGGTCGAATGTTACAAACGTCAAATTCATTCTAAGACAGGGGATTCTTTGTGAATGTATTCGCGGAAACATATGCAAGCTGCTGTATATATATTACAATAAGTAATATTTCACTTTTCGCATGGCCCTCCGCTCGCTACGGGGGCTCAAGAAAAGAAAACTAACCAGGTGCTAACCCAAGACATTGTCTTTATGTATATAAAAAATGCCCAAGACATATACAAAATCAAGAAAGAAATTGTTTAGAAACTTAACTGTAAGAAAAATAAAAAAAGCACCGGGGTTTGAACCCAGGCCGCCGCCGAATTGAGACCTAACCATCTAAACTTCTAGATCACGACGACTCTTGCTGCAAATTGATTGCATCACGAAGGCACGGTATAAATAAGTATATACGGTAATTCACTCGAGACAAATTTCCAATTTCGCCGACAGTTTTTACCTTCAAAGCGAATCCGGATCAATCTCGTTCGCGGCCAGTTGTGGCTACACTACGAGGGAGAATTTACGGTCAGTGTGCAAACGCCTTGATATTCTGTACTGTTGGGTCGCGTTGAATTAAATAATTATTAAGATCGTTACTATGGCGAGATATTGTTGTGCCGATAATTATTGTATTACAAAAATGGGTGACGGATTTTCATTTTTTAGATGCCCCAAAGACCCTATCAGTTAAGATTTATAATAATTTTTTAATAATATGCAGTTTTTCAATTACACGTATAATCGGTTTAACAAATATGTCTTTATTAAAATTTTGTTATTTCCTAAATATGGATAAAGACAATAGTGAGAAAAGAAAACAAGTACGGTAAAAATTAAATGCCCGTCACTACTAGCGTGAGCAAAAATCCGTTTATGTTTTAATAATTGCGAATTTTTCACATGACCTTCTGTGTTTTTAAAGCAACTCTTATATTTTAACATTGAAAATGTTTCTATTATCCTAGTAGGTATAGGACCTCAAATCGTGAAAAAGTGCATGCTACATTTGACACATGACATCATACGCGTGTGAGATCGTGTTAGTTTTTTTACTTAAACTTAAATTTGATTTATAAGGTATCGGAATCGATTAAAATGACTAAAATAAATTGGAATTAACTGAAACTCACCGAAAGTTGATTGAATGACTAACCAAAACTCGCCAAAAGTAACCAATACAGGCTTAAACGTACCGGTACAGGTTACGAAAATTAAATTAAGTTAAAACTAACCAAAACGAACGGAATTTTAACGACTAACCAAAAACATTAAATTTGATTATAACGTATCGGAACCGATTCAAATGACTAAAATAAATTGGAACTAACTGAAAGTAATCGAAAGTTGATTGAAAAACTAACCAAAAGTAACTAAAAGCACCAAAAAGGGCTAAAACGTATCGGAACAGATTAAAAATATTAAAGTAAGTTGAAACTAACCCAAAATAACCGAATTTAGGCGACTAACCAAAAACATTAAAATTGGTTATAAAGTACGGAATCGGTTCAAATTCCTAATATAAATTGAAACTAACTGTAATTAACAAAAAGTTGTTTGCATGCACGACTAATCAAAACTGGCCAAAGTAACCAAAAGCATTAAGGGCTTAAACCTATCGCAACAGATTAAAAATATTAAAGTTAGTTGAAACTAACCCAAATTAACCTAATTTTGGCGACGGACATAATTTTACCAAAAACATTTAAATTGGTTATAATGTATCGGAATCGCTGCAAATGAGTAAAATAAATTGGGAGCTAACTGAAAGTAACTGAAAGCTGATTGAATGACTAGCCAAAAGAAACTAAAAGCACCGAAACCGGCTAAAATGTATCGTAATAGATTAAAAAATATTGGAGTAAGTTGAAATTAACTCAAATTAACCGAATTTTGGCGACTAACCAAAAACAGTCAAATTGGTAATAACGTATTGGAACTGGTTCAAATGACTATAATAAATTTAAACTAACTGAAATTAACCGAAAGTTGATTGAACAACAAAGCTAACCAAAAGTAACCAGAAAAGCGAAACCATAAATCAAAATAGATTAAAAATATTAAAGTAAGTTGAACCTCACTTAAATTAGCCGAATTTCGGCGACTAACTAAAATTAACCAAAAACATTAAAATTAATTACACTCGTAACGTATTTGAACCGGTTCAAATTCTAAGATATATAAAAACCAACTAAAACTAACAGAAATCTGATTGAATGACAAACCAAAACTAATGAAAAGTAACCAAAAGCACTAAAACGTATCGGAATAGGTTACAAAAATTAAAGCAAGTTAAAACTAACCAAGACGAGCAGACCTTTGGCGACTAACCAAAAGCAACGAAAAACACTAAATTTGATTATAACGTATCGGAGTCGGTTCAAATGACTAAAATAAATAAGATCTAACTGAGACTAACCGAAAGTTAATTAAACGGCTAAACAAAACTAACTAAAAGTAACCAAAAGCGAAAAAACGGGCTAAAACAATTCGGAACAGGTTAGAATTATTATCTACCGCAACGTCATGGCTAGTTATATATTAATATATTTTTCTATCTACAAGTGGAGGGTAATTTTTTAGGTCTTCATATCGGCACCTTTTTTTTATAATTATGTTAAAAAATATTATAATGTTAAAAAGGCATTTCTTTAATTTCAGTTAGTTTTAATTCATTTTAGTCACTTGAACCGACTCCGATACGTTACAATCAAATTTAATGTTTTCGGTTAGTTTTGGTTAGTCGCCAAAATTCGGTTAATTTAAGTTAATTTTAACTTACTTTAATATTTGTAATTTGCCCGATACGGTTTAGGCGTTTTTGGTGCTTTTGGTTAGTTGTTCACTCAACTTTCGGTTAGTTTCAGTTAGTTCCAATTTATTTTAGTAATTTGAACCGGATCCAATACGTTATAACAAATTTTAATGTATTTGGTTAGTTTTGATAGCTGCAAAGAGTCGGATAATTTGAGTTAGTTTTACTTTAATTTTTTTAATCTGTTCCGATACATTTATTCTTTTTGGTGCTTTTCATTACTTTTGAATAGTTTGGGTTAGTTTGGGTTAGTAGTTCATCACGCATATGACATCATGTGTGGCAAATGTAGCATGCACTTTTTCGCAATTTGATGCCCAATAACAGCAAAACAGAAACATTTTCAATGTTAAAAGTACTACGGCAGACATAGCGCGATGAGAGAAATTCTCACAAGTGCAGCCAATCATTTGAGAAATGCACCCGGTTAATTGGCTATGTTAAAGAGGACGCCAAATAAGTCAGCTAGAGTAGTGGAGGACAACTCCGTCCGCAAAGCCATCTTCGAAAACTGACGATTTCGCAGAAAATGTGAAAGAAATACTCGTAGCGCGAGTAATGAAGTGTTTAGACTTTTAAGAAGCTATAAATTTACTTTACTAGCTTAATTTGTCCTTTTTATATTTAAATTCCCAAAATATTTCTCAGGTACTTTGAACCTTCTGCTTTATACATGTTTTAATAGATGAATCAAGTTACAAACTGTCAAATAAATTATTTTAATAGATATTACCTTTATTTATAATGTTTTTGAATTTAGTATACGTTACTAATTTGTATAACTTTATTACATAGTTTTATTCATTTGAATCACGTATTAAAAATTACCTTAATGGCCCTTTGAAATATCGTGTATCAAATAATAACCGAGGAAATAATTTTGCATCAGCTAATACTTTTTGAATCTCCCCTCACAGACTGCTCGCTGCTGCAGGTAGGGTAAAAACTAATTTTTTTACCATGCTGCGGTTTTTGCGTTTGATCCAAAAACATCAAACGATTTTTGCTAAGTGAATCTACTCGATATTAGTTGTACTCTGACGAAGGCATCGAACATCGAATGCAATTCGTTTTAAAATCCTTCACACAAATAGAGCACTATACAAAAATCAGCCTCTCCTATTGGTCCTCCGCCCCCTTCGCTCGCTACGGGGGCCCAAGAAAAGGAAACTATTCAGGTACTAATCCAAACTAACCCAAGACATACCCAAAATCAAGAAAAAAACTGTTTAGAAACATAATCCTAAAAAATAAATAAAAAAAAAGCAACGGGGTTTGAGCCATAAACAAAGTCAATGGTTTGAACCCGAGCCGTGTAGGTGAGACCCAGCTATCTAAATCTCTAGCCCACAAGAGCTCTTGACACAAATTGATTGCATCATGCATCACGAAGACATAATACGAGCAGTGTTGCCAACCGCTTTAATGCGGCTCTTGAAGAAAAATAATGCGATTTTGAGTTGAATAATGCGGAATTTTTTGACACGTTTTTGTGTTTAGTACTTCGTAATATAACTTATTTTCTTTATTTTGTTTTTACAGCACAACAGATGAAAGCCGTTTAATGATTTCTAATTAATTAGAAAAAGGATAGTAAATATAAAAAAATAATAATATTGCTTACTTTTAAGGCGAAAGTTTTGTTTCTTTTAAAACATTTTATTCTTTCAATGGTCTTCAAATAGTATAGAAGCTTCCCTGTGTTCTGGTTTTGCCTATAATATCACATATTATAAACAAATTGGCTCATTGTTGTTAAGCTTGCATTACAGTTGTAAACAAAAACCGTCATTTTTTTATTATTTATTTTTTCGCACATACCTGAGGAAACCACTTATCCATTTTAAAAACAAAAGCTCAACAGAAAGCAGCTCAAACTCACGATCAACTCGGAGATATCCTCTATAATCTTCATGTACTAAAAAAACGTACGCTGCGTAACACGTAAAAATCATAATTCTAGACTAGCAGATCGGTGATCAGTTCCAAATATTCGGGGAAATCCCGAAACACAAACAATAAAAATTTCTGCAATATAGCAGTAAAGTATTCTTCTTTGAAAGTTCGAAACTAAATGCGGCAATTAATTTGTTTACTAGTAGACGGCGACAGTGATAATTTAGTACCTAGTAATGTAGTGTTCCGAGTCTACATTCAAACCGTAACAATGGTAATATAAAATTTAAAGGAAAAGTCCTCAGAAAATATTTTCTATACATGTATGTCTGGTAAAAGGAATAAATGCGGAAATAATGCGATTTAATTTAGATGCAAAAATTATGCGTGGACTTCTAAATTATGCGGAATTCGCATAATTATGCACAGATTGGCAACACTGAATACGAGATAGATCGACCAATAGGAGAGGTCGATTTTTACATAGTCCTCAATTTGCGTAAAGGATCTTAAAAGGCGAATGCAATCGCTCGAGCCAACGACACCTACAGATAGGAGCGGCTAGCTCCCAAGATGCATTCCGTTTACTATTGGTCGAAATAATTGGGCGGGACTTAGAGCGTTTGTTTACTATTTTAGAATGAATATTTCGAGGTTAGGTGACTGTTGTCGTTTGTCGCATGGTCGCAACTACGGAGGGCTATAGGGTAGGAGACCGATCGCAATACATTTGTTTCGGTCACAGTTTTGCATTGATAAATCAGCTTTCTAAAACTGCCGCCAGGGGCGCATGTGTTCCATCCGCACCTAAAAATGCATGGATTTTTATGGGACAATAACTATTTTTTATTGAAATTAGTTAACTTATTGCTTTCAGAGAGACAAATAACGATTTTATATTAAGTAAAAGATATTTTTTAAATATTCTTTAAAATTTCGTCGACGGATTCTGCTTTATAATTTTATTAAATAATAAAATTGACAAAACAACTTGTGCTTTCCAACTTAATTTATCTTTAATTTTTTTCAAGGATTTAGGCTTAAAAGGAGTTCTTTAGGAGTGTTTGTGTTTTATGTCAGAGCAGAAATGTTTTTGAAAAAATAGCATAACAAATGATGGGTCCAAAAAGATTATACAGTATTTCCGAAAAGTATATGCAACATAGAGGAAACTTTTTATATACCTTTACTTCTTAGAATCGATTTTTTTTGTGAAAAGAGAATACATTGAGAAAACTTATTAATACAGAAAAAATATAGCTATTGTTAATAACAAATTAACCATCGGTCTTAAATAATCGTAAATACAGTGTTCCGGAGAATAAGTACCTACCCACCTTTTTGGGTGCATTATGTTAATAAGATCCCAAAGATGCTTGGTTTTTAAAAATCAGGATGTTGTTGATACACAAAGGAGTATTTTTTTTGGAAAGCAAATAAAACACAACTTTAATACACATTTTTTATTATTTAAATTTAAACTCAGAAAAAAAGCAGTTATGTTAAAAAAAATCATTTATTTCATTACAGTGATAAATATATAAATTAATAAACCAACAACAGACTCCAAAAGAAGATTCTCATCTTGAATGTGTGTGTAAAAAATGCTTACATGTCATAATAATAATGAGTGACAAAATTAATACAAATGGTTTTTTTTTAAGTTCTAAAGTAACTTGTCTCAACCTATCTATGATAGATAGACAGATAACTTATTTGATTCCAAAATAAATAATTATAAAGACGATTTTATTTTGTTTTTAAACCACGTCAAGAGTATGTTAACCCAACTGAAGCCTGCTCCCATACAGATCAAAGAGTGTATATCGACAGTATTCGACAGAAGCTGAAATGAGTCAGATGATGAGTAACATTAATAAAAAAATCAAACTTAGTGTAAAATATTGTAGAATTATTTTCTTTACTTTAGTAGAATATTAATAGATATATTTTATAATTGTTATGTATATATTGTTATTTATATATGTAAGTTATTCAGAGAACAGGAGTATACAAATTAGGAAGTGTAATGAAATGCATTAGATGAAAACCACAAACTATCAATACTGTACAATAATTCCTATGCATAAATTCATAGGTATAGCGTCACACCACTAAGAACAAAATATTGTTAAGCAGCAACCTCGGCAGCAACACACAACACAATTTAAGGAGTAAGTTACTTACATTCGACACCGACATACTTATTGTACTTAGTAGTACCTATGTAGTGATGAAGTACACAATCAGGCACTAAAAAAATATAAAAAAATGACAGATGTTACCCAGATATACCTCAAAATATACCTATATATACCCACCTTATCAATTTAATTCCTGAACATATTTTCATTTTGTTAATGGTTTTTAGTATATTTTTTATCTCATCAAAGCCTGAAAATATTTTGTGTCCATTTCAGTTTTTCCAAACAACACCTTAAAACATTCATGAAATAAGTAACAGCATATTATCGTTGACTGATTCTCAGCCAACGATATTATACAATGTGGTGGAAAGTATTTTATTAGTATCAAAAAATTCAGTAGTTAACTATGACCCAAAGTGTCAAGATTTAACTTTTACTTAAAATCAAATATATTCGGAATCAAATTACAACTGTTTTATTTACACATGTCGAGAAGTCTATTTCAAAACATCAGAGAAGAAATTCCAACATATATGTGACTGGGCTCATATATACTAAGTTGTAAATACTTGTTATTGTCCCAATTAAGTATGGAGCAAGTGATTATATATATATTCGATAAAAAATATTCTATTACTAACATGAGAAGTGACCAAATCAAAATCCAATACCTTAAAAAACATATCCTGGAGTATCACAATTTTTTTTTTGTGGTATGGTTTGGTGTTGTGGTATGGTATGGTTTTGGTATAGATATCATCCCATTCAGCAAAAAGTACTTCATTTTTTCCACAAATAAATGTACCCGACCACTGCTTATTTGGAGTGCAAATTGTGTTATAATTATTTTTCAAATTTTCAAACAAAACAAATGCTGCATCTATCAAGTTATTGACAAGTGGCTTATCGGGAGTTTCCTCTAAGCTATGACCTGGCATTTCAACTCCAGCTGAAGTAGTAGTACTTTTAGGTGGATCGTGTAATGGTAAATATTTTATTTTTTTTATGTTTTGTATCTTGGTATGGTGGTTTTCGCCTTTTTTTTAGGATTCGATAAATATTAAGAAGGGAGATTAGGAAATATCACTGGTACTGACTCATTCTTTAATATTGGTTTTCCTCTCGGAATTCTACTAATGGTACCATCAGCCAATTTTGATTCATAAAAATGCAAAATATCCTTTTCTGGGAAGTGCAACACATGAACAACATCTTTTACACTAAATATTTTATCTTGTCTAGGAATTGTTCTTTGCCACTTTTGAAATGTTACAGGATCCTAAAAAGAAATTATATTGATGAACATCTAGGGCTTTTGTATGATTTCCCACCACCTAAGTGATAACTGGTTAAAATGGCGTTATTTTAGATATTGGCAATATAGATCTGAACTGAAAACTAGTGTTTAAACAAAATATATGTTAAAAAGGCGAACAATTAAACTATTTTTAATGTAATCATATTAATTTTTGTTCTTATTACTACAGGTTATGTTGTTTGCAAACATTCTAAACATTGATATAATTTTTAAAATTTTTATAAAATCGAAAGTATATTTTAACGAATGCATTAATCGTTAATAGTGTTTATCAACAAATATTTTACTTACGTTGCGTAGGGAGCTTGAAAGAGACTTGGGTTGTTCTTTCCACATTCTTTCCTGAGCTTCCTATCAGAAGAATAACCCGTTATACATCCCGGCACGAAGCAAACTCTACTTTCATAACAAATTATGTCATTCATTGTTGATATTAATAACGCAAAAAGATAGTAATAATAGTTTTTTATACACATAATCCAAAAAATCCCGCGTTGGTCTATCTAAAACACGAAAAATTAAGTGCGCATGCGATCACTGCGCCTCTGTCGGCCAACCCAGCGAACTAACCAAAAACAGGGACAGAAATCGCAAATGCGGCCATAAGCCACCATAAGCGTTCGGTCTCCTACCCTATAGCCCTCCGTAGTCGCAACGAATTCTACTTCAAGAAATTGTTCATAGAATTGTTATTTATTGTTTCTGGTATTTTCCACAATGTTTAGAAATGGAAGTGATGTGTTTTGTATGTAAGAAAATATTTTCCACACAATTCAATCTAAACAAACATATCAAAAATGTCGATGGCCGAAAATTGAATGAAATGAATGTAACAATTTATTTCAGCATAATGAAGAACGCCAACAGTTTACTATCCGGCCGTCGCATCGACCTATTTTTTTATTTTTTCGAAAAATATCGTTAGTATATTGTTGAAAACAACAAATTTAAAGATATTCCAGTGGCGGAGGTAAGATTTTTTCAACTCTTATAAAAATAATCAATTTAAAATTAATAAACCAGTAAGTAAACAATTACCCCCAGGCTCCTAGACTATCCGGCCGTCGACCTATTTTTTTTATTTTTTCGAAAAATATCGTTAGTATATTGATGAAAACAACACATTTAAAGATATTCCAGTGGCGGAGGTAAGATTTTTTCAATATTTATAAAAATAATTAATTTGAAATTAATAAATCAGTAAATAAAAAAAATCCTCCAATTTCCTAGTTTACTATCAGATTGTTTACCTATTTTTTTCGAAAAATGCCAGTATATTTTTAAAAAAGAAAAATTTTAAAATATTTCAGTGGCAGAAGTAACATTTTTTCAACAGTTAATAAATGCATTGGAACACCTTTTAATTTATGTAAGTACTTACTTTATTTTTAATGAACATAAATTTAGTGAAATAAATATCTTTATATATCAATAATAATTATTATAAAACCAAAAATGAAACAAAAAATCAAACAAATAAACAAATTGAAACTAATACAAGATACTACAAATAACTATTACTTAAATTAAGCAGTTAACCACCTACGTTAAACAAATTAAACTTATTATTGTAATTTTAAATAGGATATAGTAGTGAAATTTGTTTAAAAAACGCGTGAATTCTAATAGCCGGATCAAAATTTTTCTTAAATAAAAATTCAGCCAAATATCCAATAAGATGGAACTCTTTCCTGCCCTATCGTGGAATTACACCTCTTACGTCCCTCCAAACACGCTCTATATTTTGAGTGTCGACTGATCTAAAATACAAAATATGTTTAAAATTTTCCGCAGAATGTAAAAATGCAATAATATACAGTGTTTCATTTGAAAAAAACGTTGTTAACAGGTGTAACCCAAACTAACCCAAGAACTTGTAATTAAACATTAAAGCTCCCGGCTTCGCCGGTCGCCTTTTAACTGGACGAACTAACCGAAAGTATCCCAAGAACTTGTAATTAAACATTAAAGCTTCCGGCTTCGCCGGTCGCCTTTTAACTAGCCAAACTAACCCAAAGTATCCCAAGAACTTGTAATTAAACATTAAAGCTCCCGGCTTCACCGGTCGCCTTTTAACTAGACAAACTAACCCAAAGTAACCCAAGAACTTGTAATTAAACATTAAAGCTCCCGGCTTCACCGGTCGCCTTTTAACTAGACAAGCTAACCCAAACTAACCTAACCCAAACTAACCTAACCCAAATTAACCTAACCCAATCTAACCTTCTTTTACTGCCTTAAAAACTATTACTACCTGTGCTAACTTCCTTAACACAGGTGTTAATAAAAAAGAAAATAAAAAATGAGCTTATTTTTTTCATTTTTTGCATGGAAAGTCTGGCTCTTTTTTTACTACGACATTTTCATGCAGCTTCTTTTACTACGACATGCACATTTAGAATTGTCCTAATTAAAACGTTAAACTTACCTATCGCTGGGATCAACAAAGTTCATTGAATGATTAATCGTCAAATGTTGAAACCCTCCATTAGTAAGACAATTGTAAGCCTTCCAGCAATCTGATATCACAATGCTGCCCGGCTCAATGTTTTCTTTAATTATTCTTAAGAGTGTATCAGCGTTTCGATTTTCGACAGGAATTAAAAATATTTTCTTTGTTTCCCTTTCAATCCCACCAAATACCCACTTTCCATTTATAACTCTGCCTCTGTTATATTTCCTCTCTCCAAACTTCGCTTCATCTATCTCTACTATTTTTCCTTTGCCTCCAAGTTTTCTTGAATTTCTTAGCGTCCAATCGATAACAACTTCCCGACAGTACGATGACCAATCGACAATAGTACGGCTGCTCTAAAACAATTCACTTTTAATCAAATTTTGCCGAGGATACGGCAGCAAGCACCAAAGGATGCAAAAATAAAATATATCTTCAATTCTTAGTTTGGACTTACCAAACCAAGTGTTTTCTCTGGCGGATCTTGCGTAATTACATTTTATTTTTTTACTGCTTTTCTTACTGCTACTTCTATTAACGTACAGGCTTTTATCGCAACGATATCTAAACGAATTTATATTCAAATCAGCGTTACGACTGCAATTAGAGCAAACTAGATGAGGTGGTATTACCCCATGTTCTTTTAAGAAATCATAAAGCTTTCTTCTGTCAGACAAGACTAAAACACTCTTCTGAATATTCAAATTACAACCAGAGCACGACATTTTCTACTTATAGATAACATTGCAAATATCAGCCCCATAAAATGTCAAACTAATAATATTTTAAGCCATCCACTTTTTTTTCATAGCCACCTTACCATTTTCTAAAAAGTTTAAGATTTGCCTGCATTTAGGGACACTTTCAGCGTCCGTTTAATCGCAACCTTTATTACCGGTCAAAAATTAACGACTTTACATCTTTCGGAGAAAATATAAGTAAAAATAAGGGAACATCAGAAAAGCATACATTTTCTGTGAAAAGCATTGTTAATTCGGTACATATAAGTTTCATTTCAAAATGGGAAAATACGTGAAAAATTTAACGATGTATAATTCGAAAATGAAACGTCGCCGAAAAAATTATTTTTATAAGCGTTGTGTTGGTACAATTTGATCTCCGCCGCGGGAATATTTTTAAATTTGTAGTTCTCAATAATATAGAAACGATTTTTTTTCCAAAAAAATTAAGAAATAGCTAGACGGTCGAGTAGCAAACTAGGAACCCGAGAATAATTGTTTACTTACTGATTTTTCAATTTGAAATTTATTATTTTTATAAGTGTTGAAAAATTCTTACCTCCGCCACTGGAATATCATTAAATTTGTTGTTTTCGACAATATACTAACGATATTTTTCGAAAAAATAAAAAATAGGTCGACGGCCGGATAGTAAACAATTACCTGAAGAACTAACAAGGCATTTAAGTGAACACCATGGTCTCAAGATAGAATGTGAAAAATTGGAATTTTCCAGGAGAGAAGGTATGTGGGTAGATGATTATATTAATTATTATAACCAGGATATCTCATACCTATAAAATAATAATTATAATAATAATAATAATACAGGGTGTCCCTGTAAATTATTTTGAGACATAGGTATGAGTGCAGACAGCAGTAATTTCAGTATAGAAATGAAGAAGAAGCAGAATGGATTGTTAGGTCTGAGTAAAAAGAACTTTATTGTGTAAAGAAGAACAAAAATGAGTCTTGTTGCGATTTAATATGTAATATCTGCTTTCATACATATTCGTGTACATGTAATGACTTTATTACTGCTAGCTCAATTTGTAAGCATATTCATTATATTGGAATGTACTGTTTTGGTCTAAAAACTCTAAAACAAAACACAGAAAATAAAGAGAGGCAAGAAAATATTGAGTTATTTAGGTGTTCCCAAAATAAATTGGATGTCTTAAAAGGACGGATTTCAAGAAAAATAGCTCTCACAACCACTAAGTTTGACCTGAATAAAAATGGATTGGATGAAATCAAGATGTTTCAAATTGAGAACCACTTGGATCTTATAAATAAATTATTAGACTTGCCTTCTGATATTCCAACTAACTCATTTGTTCCCATTAACAGTCGAACTCAGCCAGAGAATAATAAAATCTCAAAGCAAAAAAACTTTTATTCAACACAAATAAAAAAGAAAATCAAGAAAGTCAATGTAAAAAAGGCAAATGATACTGAAATAATGAATATAAGCAGCAATTTAAAAAGCAGTTTTTCAGGCTTATATGTTTCCCACTCGGCAGTGAAGATCATAAATATTTTTAGAATCAATAACTGTAAAGCTAGTAAGTACCTGGATAAGTATACCTATACTAATTAACTAAAAGCCATAAAGACTGAGGTCATGTAGAAGATTTTTTTGAGAATATTGTCAGGACCTGAGAGTATTCCAGTTTGTTTTAGTCTAACATTATTTGCCATGCCAATGACACTTTTAAGTTTAATGTTACTCTATTGTATTAATGGGGATTTCCAGTAATACAAAAACAATTGTTTAGATGTTTTATGTAGAAAATCCTGTTTTAATCTATGTATTTTTTAACCACAGACGAGATATTATTTGTTGCATGCAGACATTCTACTTCTAATTGTTGAATAAATAATAAATATTTTTTTTTTATCAAT
>JAEQML010053644.1:0-39883 GCA_016904865.1 Pissodes strobi
TTTTTTTTTTTAATTTTTTTTTTATTTTTTTGAAAATTTTTGGGTATGCGGGGAGGTGTGGGGTGGAGGGCATAATCCCCCCTGGATGATGGTCGCTTGTCAGATTTTCGAGGCTCCGTTGCAGAGATATCGGCAAAAAACATTTTTTTCCCGAAAGTCCCCCCTTAAATTAGAGCCCCGGTCTCCCCCATACGGTCAAAAGTAGCCCCTCCCCATGAGGCGCACCTACCCTAAAAATGTCGACTTCGTGGCTCTTCTCATTCTCCCGAAATTAATTATTTTAATTTTTCTTCTCCCCCCTCTCCTGGCCGAACGGAGGGTGGTACGGGGTCCAGTTTTCGGCCAGGATCCTAATTTTACCCCGGCTACATGTCCTGAAAATTTCAACCTTCTAGCTATACTGGAAAATAAAGTTTCACTTGCGTTTCACTTTGATAAGCTTACTTCAGAAACCTAAAAAACAGAAAAACAGTTAGAAACCTAGCACGGCGACATAGTATAATCAATCCCAAACCTCACATGTCACGATAGTTAATAAAATAAAACATAAATATGTAAATCTAACCCGAGATGCAACCTAACAAAATCATATGATCAAAGCAATATTTTTTTAAAGAAAATTGTGTCAAACTTTATGCATGCTCAAATGATCTGTTCAAAAAATTTACCGATTTGTCTAAACCAAAAAAATACCAGACAAAACAAAACTAATATGCGTAATATGTGCTTTTTTCTTAACTGCTTATTCAAAAATTAACAATCACCGTCATAAAGTCGACACAAATGTTTATAAAATAAATTTGCACACAGTCCAGAACACGTACTAAAAGCCGACCTGGTTCTGTTTGTTTACTGCTAAAATTAGCCAAGTAACGTGTTACAGGTCGTAGCTCCAAATATTCTTGCGTTCCCGGGCGGCAATGCGCTATTGCCAGTTTGTTCACGACTACTGAAGTTATTATAATTGTTTCTCAAAATCACCTACGTAATTTTATGAAAAAAGTGAAAGAAAAATGGCAAATCCAACGGGTAGATTATCTATTAAATACTTCAAAGAATGTCGGTAAGGGAAGATTTTTTGGACAAATATATTTTTTCTAAAATTTAAAAAGAAATTTTAACGACATAGCGATGAGCAGTATTATATTTCTAAGATATTCCCAAATTTTCAATGAATTTAATGCTGTCATTTTCCCGTAGTTTTATGTGCCGTTTTCCCAATATAATAGTCACTGAACAATCCTCTTAATCGGTATCTCGTTTATCGTTCCGTTTGTGTCTGTTCTTTTTTGCAATGTTACGTTGTTGTAGTTGTAATTTATTCAGACCCTAATATTGTAACAATCTGTTCTAGTTAATGCATTTAGAAATTTCTTACGTATATTTCCTTCAAATCTTAACGCAGCAAAACCGTATTGTAGGTAGCGACGACCTGTTCCTCAGTACGGACCCTCTGAATCCGTACCCGTCGGCCAGCGAAGCACTGCACAGCCTCACTCGAGCCTCTAAATACGCTCCGACGACCACCATCGACACAGAAGCCCTCGACTTCAGCAAGACGCCAACGTTCCCTCACTCGCCATCCGTGAGCGTCCACATAGTCAATTCTAGGGCATCGAGCAGGAGTTCGAGCGGTCTAGGCGAAGAAGACCTGATGGACGAGGGGTTGGTCACTTTGGGGAAATGAAATTTGTCGGGGGGTTTCTCATATTGAATAGCTACGATTGGCAAACTCTGTGACACTGCTTAACGAAACTGATTTGACCGATAATGTTGTTAAATTTGGACACACTAAAGCAAGGCAGTTACTTTGCTGTTGGTGATTACAAGGCATCAGGCAGAATATGGTTTACACAACAAAATGTGATTTCTGGATTGTCTTGTTATTCCATTGTTTAGACAATTGTTAGATTGTCTACATACATATATGGGTATTAGATTGGATAAGTATTATTTCGTTCCTTCTTGCCCCGTATTACAGATTAATGCATGTTGCCCAGATTATTTACAGGTATTAACTAAATTCTTTCCAGTACATGAACAGGGGCAATGGTGGCTGAAACAATGACACACACATGCTTCTCTATAGCGTGTTCTTATAAAGACTGCTATAAAAGAAATGAAGTTATCGCAATGCATAACTTCAATAGAGCTTCGGCGTTGGTTTCAAAATAACCTTCGAATTATGTTGATTGCTTACAACTAGTTCTTATGTACCAAACTTTGGAACAACTTGTACAATGGTATTTTAACATGTGTACAATTTATTACAAACAGTTTTATCCGCAATATCGAAACAGAAATTTTAAACGCGAAACGCGTTTCGCCAACCATGTTAGATGATTAAAACTAAACTTGCAATCAGGGTTGTGAAGTGTAAAACAAGTGTTCAAAACATGTTTAAAACACTCAAAATATCATGTTTTAATCAAGGTTGTTTTAAACATATTTTTAACCTGTTTTAAACACTTGTTAATCTCACATTTATTTTTTTAATGCTTTAAATTAAACGAAAACTCGATACCTACTATAAGTTTGGTATAAAGGTATATATACTTAAGTAAGGTCTTGAAGAAAAAGAAAACAATATTTCTTTTAAAAATTTGGAAATAACATAAATTAAAAAAAATGTTATACAGGGTCCTGCAATAGTGTGTCAGGCGTCCATAATAACCTTGTTTACAGGAATACAACAAAAAGTTAAATAATATCATTAGTTATAAAAGTTCTTTGTATACCTCTATTGCAGGACCTTGTGTAATATGCAATTATAGTTGTTATATTGCCAATATAACAACTATAAAACAAAAAAGAATGTGACAAGTAACATTAACAACACAAACTTAAAAAAACTACACAAAGCAGTACCTCCTGTAGCGAAAGTACATCCACACCACGGTCCTCTTATGGATCTTAATTAAACCAATAGGAATTCACCAATGTGAATGGGCGAAGCTAAAGTCTATTCAAGGCTATTGCGCTGTTACGTCAGAATTTCTAACGTCAAAAGAAAAGATCCGTACGTCCTAGATAGCCTCGTACTTATTTTTTACACTAGCCAAAAGATGTCTCTGTACCTGTTTTCTATTCCGGATCACGTTCCGTTTTTATCAATTTTACATACTTATGACAATATTGTTTTAAACGTCTGGGCATCTGAATAATACTTTTGACAGTTCGTTTAATTTAAAATAATAATATGCTTTTTTACCGTCTAAAATCCGTTTAAAAACGATTTTAAATGGCAAACATGTATAAAAATCCGAAAATTCGGTAATTTTTAGGCCGATAGCCATGGCTTCGGACGAATTTGTCGTGGATTTTGAAGCGAAAATTCATTTTAAATTCAACCGTCCATTAAAAATAAGCTGTGCTATGAATCCAAATACACTGCGAATATAATAATTAAAAAATAATACTTTTGACGTTTCGTTTAATTTAAAATATGCTTTTTATCGTCTAAAATCCATTTAAAACGATTTTAAATGGCAAAATTGTATATAATACCGCCCTAGCGGCTAAAATTGGTTTGCGCATTTCCGTCTCATTTGCCGAGATTTGTCCTCATATCGCCGCGTAAGATGTTTACACATCAAAAATACATTTTTTCTAGAGACATCATTTTTTAGTATTATCAAATAAATAAAAAAAATATTACTTACATTGTGCACAGCTTTCCAGGGTAAAAGTGGCCTACCAGCATCTTTTTCACGTGTGAAATAATGCACTGATTTTAAAATTAAAGCTTGCTCTTTCTCACTGAACCGGTGGGGCATCTCAAAACGATTGTTATTATCAATTATTAGCGTAAAACACAAACCAACTACCAACAAATCAATAAATGAATTAAATCTGTTATTTTCGTTGTGATATTTTGACATTGACGCACATCGATGTCAAAGATTCGAATTTGACGGACCAATTTAGTACATACGTTCATTGCATAAAGAAAGATGGAATGATATGACGTAACAGCGCAATAGACTTGAACGGACTTTAGATGCAATTTATGTAGTTTGAAAAATGTAAAAACAGAACCAGTAATTTTTTTCTGCTAGATTAGAACTGATTTTGGGCATGCCTTGGGTTAGTTTTAGTTGGCTGCGCCCCACGCGTTTCCCCTCTCATCTAGCTCCCCCCATTAACTGTCACTTTTGTGAATTCCTATTGGTTTAATCCATAAGAGGACCATGGTGTGGATGTACTTTCTTCTCCTTATAGGAGGTATTGCTCAAAGTCTACAGTTTGTGTTGTTATTCTTCTTCTTATCGATCTTAGCTGCTGGGACTATCGGCTGTTTTAAAGATTTTTTTGCAAAGTCTTTTAAACAGTTTTAAACAAAAAAAAACAGCTTTAAACAAAAAAAAAACATTGATGTTTTGTTTTTTTTTCTTAAAACATGCTGCTTGTAGTCTACCTAATCCTATTTATACTAACTATCTGCTTAATTAAGTGAAACCAAAAGTTGATCCTGAGAACCCTATTGGTTACGTTCGATCAACCAGTACTAGGCCCTCTATCTATTCAAAATCATATTAAGATATGCTTGCTTTAATGTCATAAAAGTATACATTTTGTTGACCAAGCTTTACAACAACTAAAGTAATACAAATAGAACAAAAATAATGTAGCAAACTATAAAATCATACATACTAGTATCATAAAATATTCGTCGACTTAGTAGTAGGCCTTCCCAATAAGAAACCTCTTAACCTCATTTTTAAATTCTTTTCAGCAAGTAAGCGTTCCTATATTGCATGGTAACTTATTAAGAAATTTATCTAAAAATATATAAATATCAAAACTTAAAACTAAAGACATGCCACGAAGGTAAAAATACATATACTCGAGCAGTAAAACAAAACGTACAGTAAACAAACAAAGGGGTCAAGAAACCCTCATAATACTCACATAAACTATAATAAGCCCCGGAAACAGGTAAACTCCATAACTCTCCATAAATGGTAAAAATGGTAAAAAATTATACATGAAAATTCAATTAAAATCACAAAGCCTTTGTCGAGAAGACACTGATATTACAGTGAGCAGCTGTAGAATTCTCCAATTGAGTAGTAGCCTCTCTCAACAAGTAAATCTCACATTTGTTCTAAATTTCCTTGTATCAGAAATTTGCGTTGAGGTGGTTAAATAGCTTTTTGCCATTAATGATGAATGAATTCCTTGTAAGCGTTTTAGCTAGGAAGAGGGATTACGTGTGGACGGCGTGTAGGGTGTTATCGGGTCTATATTTGTCTGTTATCGCGGGGCGAAGAGCCAATTCTCGGGATAAAACCAATTTAAATAATTTTCTTCCTTAATTAAATGGTGAAATATATTATTTTGGCAGACTTTTATTTTCTATATGACAATGACTTACGGCTCTGACACACAGAACGCCGTCTGTCGCGGCGGGCAGCGATATCGGACCGCAGCGACAAAGCGATAATTTTATATTACACGGAAATGTATTATAACAGTCACACTGAAGGCGGTCTATCGCAGCGGGCTAGTTTAGATCGCGACGACGAGCGATACACGTGTACAAAATCACAGATTTTCGCGCGTTTTTAAGAATAGTTTCATGCATCATGTCGGAAAATACTGAAATATTTATAGAAACTGTGAGAAATTTTGTGTTCCTGTACGACACTATACATGCATATTAGAAGAATATATTGAAGAAAAGTGAAGCTAATCTTGACATGCGGAAATATTGAAAAATCTGGTCTTCATGCGACTGTAGTTCAATACAGAGACGGTGGTATTCACCAAATTGTTCTCTATTTTTATTGATGGGGTGCACCAAATAACGTCTTTTCTTTTTCTTTTTTTTGTAGCGCAAAGAGCAGAAGAATTTGCTCCTCGTCAGAGCTATACATTGCGAACACAGGCACGATCGAACAAAAAGTAAGAAAATATCGCAGCCTGTGTGGCATTATAGATCGCTTTACCGCTGCGAAAATCGCGCGAAAGCTGCCCGCCGCGACAGACCGCGTTCTGTGTGCCAGAGCCTTTATTATTAACAAAAAAAAAAACTTAAAAATTATCATCGGCTACTACACTTTTATTCACATACCTATTCTTTCGATACCTTTACCTAGTAAAGGTAACATTAATAAAAATAACATTTTCCCCCGCAGTGTAATTGTTCCTAGAACAATTACATTACTGTTCGACATTAATTTTACATATTTTAGTTGCTGGTCTTCTTAATATATAGACATTTGCTAATTTCACATCTACTATACGTATTCTTCCATCTTTAGCTGAATATGTATGAATAATTCGACCCTTAGGCCAAACATTTCGTGGACCGTCAGGATCTACTATAATAACAAATTCTCCCTCCTTTAACGGGCTTCTTTCTTGATGCCATTTTTTCCTTTTCAACAAAAGGGGCATATTCAGACAACCATCTTTTCCAAAAATGGTCAGATAGTTCTTGTGTTGCTCGCCATTTTGAAAGGAGATTTAGGTTTGTTTCATTTGTAACAGCACATGATAACGCACTATAAGATGGTCCTATGAGGCAATGATTCGGGGTTAAGGGTTCCAAATCGTTAGGATCGACAGACACGTGAGTTAATGGTCTTGAATTGATCATATTTTCCGCTTCTGCAAATATGGTCCTAAGTACATATGCCTGAGGGTTCTTTGTTTTAAACATCTGATTCATGACTTTCTTTACACATCGTATAAGTCTTTCTCATGTTCCTCCCATATGTGGTGGGTTAGAATTCCACTTTATGCTATGTAGGCTACAAAATTCTTTTATTTCTATTTCACTTAACAACCTTTTTAGTTCTCCAGATAATTCTTTATCTGCCAGTTTAAATTTTCCTCCATTATCACTATACATTTCGGAAAACCTCTCCTACAACCAAATTGTCTTAAAACATTTATGAAACTGTTTGCAGAGATCATGTGATGTTTCGAAATGTACAGCTCTAGTAACCATACAAGTAAAAATCACTTCGTATCTTTTTTCTAAACTCCTTTTAACAAACTACTTTTATAGGTCCAAAGTAGTCTACATCTGTCTTCATGAAACACCTTATTGTTGGCTCCAAACGACAAATTGGTAATTGTCCCATTAGTGGTGGTTCAGGAATTGTCCTTTTAATATTTCATTTTTGACAATTTCTGAAAGTATCTTTAACTGCTTGTCTTGCTCTTAAAATCAAATATTTTTCTCGTAATTTGTTTAGTACTACTTCTTGCCCTTGATGAAAACAATTTTGCAAAATAATTTATTATTAATTTAGTAATGTAATGTTTTGGGTCTATAATAACTGGATGTTTAATTTCCTCTCCTGCGTCTATTAAATTTTCGAGACTTCCTTTTAATCTAATTATCCCATGTTTGTCAAGTTCTGGTGATAATGTCCGACTATTTTTCTGAACACAATTTTTAGTTTGAAGATGTTTTATTTCTTCCGAAAAACTGTCTGTTTTTTTTTTTTTAATAATAGTACTTCTTCTTCTTGTAGTAGCTCCTTTCCTGAAACATCTTGAAGTTGGCTCTTTTACAATTCTTTATGAATCTCAGCATATAAGCGGTTCATTAAAACAATATCTGTTTTGTATTCCATTGCGTCACAATCTATAGTGTTATCTGCTAAAGTTTCGTGAGGCCAGTTATGAGAATCCTCTTTTAAGAATTTAGGTGCAGATAACCATATACCATTCTCCGTATAGTCCAGATCCTTCATCTGCTGGATTTAGTTTTGATGGTACATATCTCCATTGTGTTGGGTTAGATAAATCTTGATTTTCGCGAAGTCTCTGAGTTACGAACACTTTAAAACGTCCTGTCTCAGATCTGATCCAATATAGTACTGTTTTCGCATCCGTCCAATAGAAAATGTTTGAAATATTTAATTTCATATTTTCTTTCAGAAAACTTCCTATTCTGGCACCCATTAATGCGCCCTGTAATTCTAAGCGTGGTATACTTAAAGGTTTTAATGGAGCCACACGTGCTTTAGCAGCTACAAATGCCACTTGAATCTGAGTGTGTATTTCTATTCTAGATAAGCTACTGCACAATATGACTTGTCTGAAGCGTCTGTAAAAATATGAAGTTGTACTATACCATTGTGTCTATCTAGGGAAAATATTTTCTAGGGATTTTAACTTTAAAAATACTTTTTAAATTTTCAAGCCAAACAACCCATTTTTCATATAAAGTGTTTGAAACTTCATCATCCCATCCCAACTTGTTCTGGAAAGTTTCTTCTAATAGAATTTTTCCTAGAATCAAAATATTTGCCAGAAAAAAATATCACGTTTAGTGTGTGTTCTATTAATTTCTAATATAATTTTATCTATTTTGTAAAATTTTGTTTCAAATCCAAAGGTGTCTGTTTTAGGGTTCCACCATATTCCAAGAACACGCTCAATAAAATACTTCTCCAAATTTCCAAGGTTTTTTCTTTATCTGATTTTAAATTCATCTCAACTTTGGATGAGACTAAGTCACTATTACAAATGACGAAACCTCCTCTTTTATGAACATTTATTATATCATTAATAAGCTGAAATACCTTCCGCTTCACTGTCCGCATTACCCAGATAATCGTCCATGTAGTGACCTTCAACGATTGCTTTAACACCTTCAGGAAATCCTTAAACTTCAAAGCATTCTTGTTCTTAACTTCTTGTTGATCCAAAGAATTAATACTCCTATTTCATATGTCCCTGGTTCCCTGTTTCGGTTCATTCCCTTCCATAGTATTCGTTGAGCACATTGATCCTCTTGGCGAACCTGGACTTGCAGAAACATTTCTTTAATGTCTGCAAAAAATGCAATTTTTTTAATTCGAAATTTTTTTAAAATTATAAAGGTTTGGTCCTGTCAATAAAGTGTCGTTTAAACTTAATCCATGTGAATTAGAAGCAGCATCAAATACAATTCTCATTTTCTTGGACTTATTTGGATTGATAACACCAAAATACGGTTAATACCAGGTCCGTGGGTTAATTATTTGACCTTCTTCCTGCAACAACTTGCGAATGTATTGTTTTTCTTCCATGTCACGAATTTTCTGACAATATAGCTATCCAAATTTTTTGTCCTTGCCCATTTTTCTTTCTGTACAGTTCAGTCTCTAAAGAGCATTTGTCCTACTTTCTGGCAAAGTAATATTTTCATCCTTCCATAGTAAACATGTTTCCATCCTGTCTCCAGTTTGGTTGCGGTGCATTGTTCGAAGCAAAATATTTTGATCTCTTACATCGTTGTGTTAACTTTATCCAGACCAAAATTATCTATTTGCCATTGTTTGTTAACCATATCATGTAAAAGGTCGAGGTCATGCTTTTCACTTTAACTTGGAATTCTTCTTGCCTCTTCTCAACGTCTGGATTTATATTTCCGTGACTTTTCCATCCTAATAGAGTTTTACTCATAGCTGGACAGTTCCAAGGACCTATAATAGTTTTTCGATTAATTATAAGTGGCCAATTATCCTGTCCAATAAGTAAAAGGGGTTTAGCATTGTTAAACGATTGTAAATTTATATTTTTATTTAAATATGGGTATCTTTTAAAAACTCTGTCTATATTTACCGTTGGACAAGGCAGTGACATGTCTTCTATCGTTCTTATGTACCGTAGCTGATACTCCTTTGTACTTCCTGGTTCCGCGATATTACAACTTACTATTCTTGAATCATTTTGCTCATTTGTTTGATCATTGGTCCACTGAATACCCAGGTTGCTTCTAGGTCCGTCAAGTTCCAATTCGCTTGCTAGATTTTGATCTATTAAAGTCACAACAAAGCAAATGTCTCTATCACTTTGCTTCCCTTACTTAAGACCATAGAAATAATTTTTAATAAAACAAGTGATGAAGCCAACGTGAAACCCTTTATTTCTTTATTTGCATCAGAGTCGTCGTTTGGTAAAATTTTATTTACTTCTGAATGCATAAGTTCATGAGGTGATTTCACGCAACCATTTTCACCACATTTTAAATTTTCTTACAGTTTTTTATATTGTGTTTTGGTAATAAACAAGGAAAACAAACTTTATTTGAAATAACAAACTTCCAACGATTATCTACGTTCATATCTAAAAATGCTGCGCATCTAGTTAAATGATGCCATTCTTAGCTACAGCAAAATCAGTTTTGTGTAATACCCCGTATATTACCATTCTCAGTCATCAAGGTTTATTACCTGGCGCAGGTTTATGATGGCGTATGTCATTACCAGATTTGACATCCAATTTTTGAATTTGAGATGCAAAGAACGCTTTTTTGTCCAGCCATGAAGAAAACTCTAAATAATTTAGGTTTTTGAATTCTCTTGCCAGAGATTCCATCCAACTCAATTTTAAATTATTTGGTAATTTTTCAAATACGTCTTGCAGTAAAATTGGATTTCTTAAATGATCATTATGTTCGAGAGTTTCTGTTGTTTTACTACATTTGTAACCGTCTGCAAAATTTACTAGTAAATCTAACCTGTCTGATTTCACAAAAGGAAATTTCCTTATTTTATTTACTAATAACAAATATTTTGTTCTAGTCGTCCAAATCTTTGCTCCAAAATTTCTATAATTTTACTTACATTTGAAGGTAAAATACGTGATCTTTCAACAATGTTTCTAGCCTGACTTTTCAAAGCCTTTTGTAAGCAACATAAATTTTCTTCAGGTGAATAACCACAAATAGCTGTCGTATTTCTAGAAGAAAAAATGAAATTTAGCAATTCCATTGGATTTTGCCATCAAAATCTTATGGTATTGATTGACGTGTTTAAAATTTTAGTCAAATGATACGTAGCTATTTGGTTATTATTTTCAAATAAATTAATAGATCCTACTTCTTCAGGCTTGGGTATGGATTTACATGATTTTTTTATCATCAGGAACCTCCCATGGACATTTACCATTTTTCCAATTGTCAATATCAGGTTTGTGTGCTTTTAACTCACTGTCTACCGATCCCAAATCCTCATCATAATCCCCATTTGCGCTAGCTGTAAAGCTAACTAGTAGATCTAACATCTCCTGCTGATGCGTAAATTCGATTTATTTTTCTTGATTTCCATCTGCAATCGAAGTTGTTCTCTTCTCGAATCTGTGCTGGTACACTTCTTGCTTCGAGAAGGTTTATCATAAATGTAAGCCTCTATTATGCCATCGGGTGTGGATACAGACTTGAAGGTCGAAGACTTCCGCTCTGCGTCTCCCATTTGTCAACTGCAATGCCTTCTTTCTTCAAATGGCTTGGTTGAGAGTACTACAGGCCGTATCCTAACTTCTCCACAGCGTTGGTATTTAGACCGGTGATGGACCAATTGTTATCGGGTCTTACCTAAAATATATATTTGTCTGTTATCCCGGCTCGACGGACTAATTGTTTTCGGGATAAAACCTATTTAAATTATTTTCTTCTTTAATTAAATGGCGAAATATATTATTTTGGCAGACTTCTTTACTTTATATATGACAATGACTTATTATTATTATTATTTTTATTATTATTAACAAAAAAAAAACTTAACAACTATCATCGGCTACTACATTTTTTTCTTCGATACCTTTACCTAGTAAAGGTAACATTAATAAAAATAACATATATGCTCGCGAATCATTATTGATTTGACTTTTATATTTCTGGTGTATTAGACAAACTGTCTCCAGAATAAATATAATTGAAAGTGTTAAAAAAATTTGTGAGATAAAGAGCGGCTTCCAAGAGTCTCTGTTATTTGCTCTGCACAAAACATGTAGCGCTCGCTTCTGCAAAACAAAGACTGAGTTGAATAATTGGTCAGAACAAGAACCCCAAAAGCATATACCATATCGTAAATGGGATTCGATGAGTGCAAAATATACATTTCTTACAATGGCAACATCGAATTCATACATCATAACCCTCAATGCTTGAGGATATTTAGTTTTATTACAAAATCTTCAATATTACCAGTTTTTGTATCCAAAATCGCGAAAATGTCATCTACATACCTGTACCATACCTTTGAAAAATAGTTTCGTTTTTCTGATTCCGTTTTCTAATTTACTCATGAAAATATTAGGTAAGGACGGCAATTGGCAAGTTGCCAATATCAAGTTGTTGGTAATAGTTATTTTGATCCATGCAAAGTTTGATTGAAGTTAAAAATTCTTATGTGATTTCGTTATCACAACTATTCAACTCAAGTACTACACCAGTGTTTTGCGAGGTCTGTGGGATTGGTACCCTAGGGAACTTGAAAAATAGTCGAAATCTGCTGATTTCGTTTTAAAATTTATTCATGAAAAGATTAGCCAAGAAGGCGGTAACAGTTACCCATTGCTGAACCTTCAAGTTGTTGGTAATAGTTGTTATGTAGGCTTTTTCTGATTGTCTAGGGTAATGGTAATGAAAAAGCCTAGTGATACCAGATAAAATATAATATTTATGAAAGGAATAGTTATTGTAGCCTACAATAATTACCGTGAAAGTACTACTGCGTTGTCAGACACATATAAAAAAAAATATTTCAAAATACAGCTTTACCAATGAGTCCTAACACTAAACACAATTAACATCTAACACTTTCTTCCCATGATTTTATTGCCCACTTGCAATCATTTACCGCCCTAACTAGGTCTTTCATTGCTTCATTACTGTACACTAAACAGAGACGAGAACAAAAACAGTTCACGGTGGTGTGTCGTTAGTAGTGATGGACAAGTATATGCAAGAATGGGCAATCAGAAAATTGGCTTCCTACAATTATATTGAAAGTAATTTTAATCCATGCAAAATTCGGTTAAAGTTAAATATTCTTGTGTGATTTCGTTATCAAAACTATTCATCTCAAGTAATTCACTAATGTTTTGCAAGGTCTGTGAGATTGGTACACTAGGGAACAATGAGCTAACTAAGATTAAAATATCACCTCTGTGAATTTACTAAAGGATTTGTTAGCAGGACGTTGGAGAAATCAGATCTTAAAAAGCGTAATTAATAATAAATGTATAATCAAAAGATTAAAAGAGAAAGACATGTTCATTTAAAAGCTTCCAAAGCTAATATTTTGAGAGAGTTGATAATTTAATCGAATCCAGTTTTGTCTAATAAAATTTTAAGGAATACATTAGCGAAGATGGTAACGCAAGTTAAAAACATTTTGCTGCAAATCAAATTAATAGTATAATAAGTACTTAGGTAGATTACAAGTTTAGTTTTAATCACTTCCTGATTATGCCAGCGAAAGGCGCGTCGAGTGCAAAAGTTCTGTTTTGGTACTGTGAATAAAACTGTGTTGTATAGTGCATTTTGCCGAAGGGTCCCAACCCCTACTTAGTGTACAATTTATGGTACAATGGAATACCAACACGTCTGGCATATTGACTGTTAAATGTCTATAATAAATATATAGTTTTATTTTTGCCATATACCCTGAGTCTTGGAACAATATAGTTTGAGTTAAAATACATTTTTATTTAAGCAGTCTCCTAGAATTAGCTTTAGGTGAATTTTTGAACTCATAACGTTGTGTAAAGGTTTTTGATAGAGGCATTGTAGAAGGAGGGGCCAATTTTCGGTTGAATTTTTTAAAGTTTAGTAAGTAGAAGCTATTTTGTTTGCTCGAAGAAGTGCCATATACCTATATACTGGAATAGAATGTTGATTTTTAAGGGACTATAATTTGTTATATGAAGGCATGATATGTATTTTTGTTTTAAATTATCGATATGGCATGACTAACATAGCCGTAAGTTACTAAAATATTGCTTAAATATCTCGAAAAGTCTTTACTCTCGTCACCAGAGTCGATAAAAATAATTCCAAGTCAAAATGTAGTGAAACATTTTTCTATGAACTATAAAAATGTAGGCTCTAGTTGCTAAAATAGTTATTTTTGTTACAAGTACCTAAAATGGAGTTTTTCAGAACGAATCACTGCTGTTTCCGGACGAGGCGTTAGCCGAGTCCGGAATAGCAAGATGAGTCCTGAAAAACTTCATTTAGGTACGTGTGACAAACACTATTTTTTGTCATACGCTCCCAAAATTTAATTTTTATTTATACGCTTTTTGCAATTCTTCAGATCACCCAAATTTGCAAATTTACCAAAATTTTTGCAATCATAGTGTACGACAAAGTTAGCTTAGACTTTGATATCGTAGCAACTATTTGACAATTTTGTCATGTCATTCGAAATTTGACATTTAGACATATTCAGGAATTTTGGAACAGTCCGTAAAAGTTGCCATGACGACTTTTAGGGACTAGGCCTAAAAAGAAGCATTTTACGGACTCAAATGAGTCCGTAAAATAGCTATTTTTGGGAGCGTATGACAAAAATACATTTTCGTGATATTTATTCCAGTAATCATCACGAATATTATTAAACCTTGCATCCCACTGGTGCTCTTAAAGAATATATTACATAAGTAAGCCCTTCGATCGTTTTATTAGTAAAAAATTATAAAGGCCTGCTTAAAATCTGAATATGACAGTAAAGGTAGCCTTTCCTTCTTATACTACGTCTATCGGAATCTGCAAACTCGTGTACATAAAACATAGGGAACTAAACAACTGCCAATTGTTTACTTAGATCTATAATGGAAAAATATGTAACATAAAAGTCATCCAACCTTTTAAGATAAAAAAGATATAATTTCAAAAACAATCGACGTTCCATACAAATACTATTTTTTATTTTTGGGCTACTCACAAGAAGCTTAATAAAGTGTGATAACTTATCTTAGCAAATACGTTATAGCCTGGGAAAAGTATAATTTTCCTCAGTTCCTATTCTTTTTCACATTTTATTTAAACGATTTTGTATATTTATATGCTCGGTGAGATTATTTTTTTACAAAAATATTTATGTTGTGAAGCATAAGAAATACTAATCGTGATCAATTCACTAAAGAAATTAAACTTACCGGCAAACTAACACACGAAAATTCGAAAGTAATGTAAATTAAGTTTTTTGTCCTTAGTTTTTAAATTACGAGCATACTAAAAACGTGTATATAAATAAATAAATTTATTAATAAAATAACAGTAACATTGTTTTATACATTATTATACTATACATATAAAAGAACCTGCTGCTGCATACAAAAAAAAAACCAACTGTACAACGTTTTAACCGCGTTCAGTTCGGATGTAGTACATGCAAAGATTGATACGGGGACGGTATATTCGTTTGATATTTAGTTCAGTCAATAAAGGGGGTGTAGAGTGCATGAGCAGGGACCTAAGCGATTTATTCAGAAACTTGTTCTGGGTACGTAGAGAGTAAACATACTAAAAGTCCTGACGTCTAGATGAGTAGCTGGGGGGGGAGTACAAGGAAGATTCCCATTTTTGAGTTTTTTACTTATATCTCAAAAACGGTGTATCGTACGGAAAGTTTTTCTTATATAACATGAAAGCGTATGAAATTCCCTACAACCTTCATTTTATATACCTTTTTCGAATTCGCAACCGTTTGCGAGCTAGACGCTCGGGAATAGTGAAAAAAATAAATAAATAAAACTACCTCACATTTTTCATCTTCCTTCATATCGTTTAAACTATTCATCTGAGGAAAAAAGCCTCTTTCAGAAAGTTGTAGAGAATTTAATTCCCTATAAGAATATACCAATATATCTCCAACCGGTCAACAGTTACATCAATTGTAAAATTTTTCGTAAAATTTCCTCTTTTTCAGAACCTGTTTTTGTTATTCTTGAGCCACAACTATCGCATGTGTGTATCGTCCAATAATATGTGTTGCAACACATGAAATCGAGATATTAAATGCAGTGAACAAAAATCTTGTTGCATGAAAAATAACAAAATTTATTTTGAAAATAATAAAAATAAGACATTTATATCATAAATTGTATAATAACAATGTAATGAGGCTGTTCAACTGTCCCAGATGAACATAGTAGTGGACGGAGGATTCCTGCTGCATAGAGTAATTTGGCAAAAAGATGCCTCGGTTGCCACCATTTGTGATGGAAATATCACCTACGTCGACCACCACTATCCTGGAATCAGTCGCACTCTGGTATTTGATGGGTACTCGCACTCGGCCAACAGTATGAAATCAGAAGAACAGAGGAGATGATACAGACTGAGGAGGTCGGATGATATCAATTTATCACATCGATACCTATGAAACAAGAATGTTTGTCCAGTCCTACTTCCTTACTACAGACAAAGCTTCAGGAGTATGGGATACAGACTCTGCAGGCCATCGATGATGCTGATGTCCTTATCGTAAAGACTGCTGTGGATTAATCCACTTAGACCTCGCTGTTTTTTTGATATCTTCCCCTCCTCTCACCCAAGACATCCTGCTGTTAAAACCCGGCCGAGGGGAAACTAAAACAATGGGACTGTCCGGCTGTGACACAGCATCTTACACTTTAAGGAAAAACAAGGTGGGTTTCTCAAAATTGTACTTAAAGCCACAAACCATCAAGAAAACGGCAGTTACCTTTTACAACCCCTCTTCCACTCGCGGCTATGTTGACAAGGGTGGGAAGATGTGCTTCCTCAAATGATATGGGGCACCAGCAAGTCAAACTCAGTCAACCAGTACCGCTTCCACTCGTTCATTAGGTCAGTGGCGAATATTAAGGCTGACATCAGCTCCCTCCCACCAACTGAGAACGTAGCTAATGAGCATTCCCGGCACACCTTCCAACATGTGCAGCAGTGGCTCGGTAATGAGTTGGCCCTCAAGAGTGGGGTTGGAGACACGTAGAAGACACCCTGGTACCAATTGCAACATACCATCCACCAGCATTGGAGGTACTGAAAACGATATTTTGCCACTGTACCAAGGATTTGTGTTAGTGGCAAATGTGGTTGTCGGAAAGCAATGCTGAACTGTTCTGCAGCGTGCCTCCACTGCCAATGCAATTTTAGAAATTCCACTAATTTTGATTATAAATTTAGATTATAAAAATTTTATTTAATTAAAAATATTTTTATTTTAAAGTTATGAAATTTTACAAATTGTAGGTGAAGCGGCGCTTCACCTGCGTCCAATGACGAGCCGCCACTGCGTAACGAATCAAATCAATAGTAGGCATACCAAATAACCCCCCGTTCGCTTTGTACCGCTTTATGTTGCAATATTTTTCGATTTGGATTATTTTAATGATACTCTATTATTCTAATGCATTTAAATAATGGCATTAATAGGATAACAGGTTTTGAAGAATGTTGAAGTAATAAAATCTTAGTTTTGTTGTTAATATTTATTTTCAATGAGTAATTCAATTGTAGGGTTTACCTAGCTAGTAATGGCCATTCGCACGACCTCTCTTAACCCAACATTAAGTTAAGGTGCTAAGCTGTGCACCTTATCTGGTGTATTTTTTGCATCATCTCAAAATCTGTAATGTGTTTACGGATTTTGGCACTATCTCTCTTAAGTGTAAAGCTTCACTTAAAAATCATATAAAATTAAGCCTTGGAAGTGGTCGGGTTTCAGCCGTGTATATCCTTTATGTTTGTTTTTTTTTTTCTATATAATTAAGCATTTCTCTTGAAACATCAGTTACCACTATGGACCTTATAAACTTTTTAATCGATGAACAGGAAGAATTTAATGTTAATAGTCTTTGGCATTCCGAGAAGTGTTTACTAAGGATTAGAGTATTTTTATTCTTTCGATAACAACGTTTTTCAAAAGGTTTCGTCTAAGTAAAACAAACAGCTTTTAATATTTTAGAGTTTATAGAAGATGAAATTGAATACCTCTACGATCTGTGTAATATGTAATATATAAGCTTCAATACATAGAGGAATATAAAAGCATTGTCTTTATAAGAAAAAAACAGCGATAAAAGTAAAGAGAGTGAGAGTATCCCTTCCTCTGTAAAATTTGGCACACCGTTTATTGATAATAATGACGTATGATGTTTACTTATGCGACTCTAAGGGCGGCTTACTGAACTAATGCTAATAATCTATGTTGACAAAACATGTTCCTGTTATATCGACAGAAGAAAGGCGGCGGGCTATTCAAATGTTATTTTTATTTTAGTCGCATTCCATATAACTAGACTGTTTATTAATTTATCTGGCAATAAACTATTACAGCGTTTTTCTTAATCGAGATTAAAGCAAAGAGAGAACCTATAAATAAATTAGTTTATCGCAGATAAATCCATAATACGCCTGGTTGAATTAAATGCGATTATACATTAAACTTTAGGCGTTGTTTGGACCTAAGAATAGTTTAGGGTGTAAGATAATATACACATTTGCATTTTGTTACAAAGTTTATTAAAAAACATGCGATAGTAAATGCAATCAAAATAACATAAAAAAAAACTTAACAGAACAAAATAGGTAAATAGTGTTGATGTATCAAAATATATTTCTAATATTCAAAAACTAAGTAACTCTAATAGAACCAAAAATAAAATTTAAGAGTTTTTAAATATTTCAAGAACAAAATTCACAAAAAAATAGCTGCTTACCAACGGCTGCTACTCGCACCACCAATACCTCCATCCACCATCGCCTCGGAACAATTTTAAATTAAAATAATAAATTGATTAAACCGGCTTTCTTTAATCAACAACCGTCAAATCGCCATTTGTGAATATGTGAAAAAGTCTAGGTGGCGTTGATCTGAATTCTCGACAGCATACTTTTAGCACAGCTTACTAGATAATTTATAGATAAAGACAATGTTTATAGTAAGCTGTGCATTTAGTTGCGCTGACGCTAGCGCCTCCATGCGCGGCTGGAATTGCGCACGGCAGCGGTCAAAGTCAAAACTCAATGCCAATTTTCCCATAAGAATAAAACACTCTGCCAATAGGGGGAATAAAAAAAGCACCAGAAGAGTAAAGCTGCATTTACATTCAATTTGAAGTCCAAGTCAAAGTGCAATTCGCAAATATGTCATTTACATTGAACGAATTTTTAGGTTACGTAATTATATGTATGGAATGTTTTATTTTGTGTGTTGTATATTGCCAGATAATTACAAAACATTTTTAAGAACAATTCCTCGTTGAAATCGTTTTTTTCAATTACAGTGCCTTCAAAAAAATCATTTTCATCAAAGTGGGGTCCTTCAAAGTCCATTTTACATGTGTGCAAATTGTTTGATACAAATGTTAATTTATTCTAACACAAAATTGAAATTTACCTAATCCATAGATAAATTAGACCTGACCTAAACAAAGCAACATTAAGAATATTAAGATAAACAAAAATAATCTAACCTATAAATTTATTTTCTGCTTGCGTTTGGCAAGCAGCTTAACAAAATTCAAAGTGCACTTCAAAGTCAACTTCGAATTTTCTCCAATGTAAATGCTACGTGCTGTCACCATATGACAAGCAGGCAAATTTCAACTTGAATTTGACTTCAAATTGAATGTAAATGCAGCTTAACCAAAATTGCAACATTGCCAAGTTTACCTAACGTTTCGCCCTAGACAAGGAAAGAAGAGGACAGATACATGGGAAAAAGCCTGTTACCAACTGCCACATAAATTACTGGGTAACTTCAATAAATTAATTCAAATTATAAGTAATAAATAATAATTAATAAGATAAAGTAATTTTCAGTCGTAAAATAATATAGCCATTTTATAGGTAGAGTATGGAAAATATATTAACTACGCCTCTGTTCAATGACTCCCGAAGAAGATTTATGGCTTTATTGATTATTTCATGACTGAAAATATCCAAGATCGGGTATCAAATTACTCTCGATAACTAAATAAACATCCCTACCATGATATACTTAGAGGTAACAGGTAACACATTACATTATGCATTATTATTAAAACAAGAAATATGCAAATAAACTACAAGGTCAGCAGACATTCATTACCTGTTAAATCAAATTCCAGGCTCCTTCTCACTTCGACTCTTGCAACCATATGCCTAACAATTTATAATTATGTATCTTAGTTTTTATCTCTCTTTGTTCAAAAACTCACAAAATAACTGCACAATAGCACCGCCACAAGAATACATGTGTTTGCCACATAAATAATGGTCGCCGCTCTGAAAGGGCTTCAACTTCAGTACATTGGCTTAATGTCATGCGCGGTATCCTTACCCTTACCTAATCTAAGCGTTTCGCTTGGTCGCGCGAACAAAATTATTATAAGGAGGAAAGTTGACGAGGACTTACTAAAGTAACGATTTTATGCGAAGCATATAGCCATAAGACATATTAAACCCAGATCCAGATGACCCAGACCAGATCCGAAAGAGTGTCAAATATGGTGTTGGGTCTCAATGACTTCACCGCGTCGAAGTTACCCATATACGTATAAAAGAATATACCGCTAGTGCCCCATTAACACAATGAGTGGTATTTGAAGCAAAGAAAGAGAGATAGGCATATTAAGACCGCATAAGTTTATCCTTCCGTGTTAGCAAATCCCTTTTGCGCATACTCGAAATTCTCTATTTTCATTGGTTTGCTGTCGAAAGTGCCGGAGTCAGTCGGAAGTCGGAAACGCCCAAACGCGTCAAAGACTTCAAACTTCAAAGAGGATTGACAAGTCGACATTTTGATTTTAATATTTTATTTTATCAAATATTCTGTTATTGTTTCTGATTCTTATCATTATCCGCTATTGCTTGTATGCACTCAATGTAATATACAATTCATTGTAAAATGGGCCGTGATAAACATTCTTTTTTTTGTGGTGCAATGAAGAAAGAAGCAAGCAAGTAAACAATGACATAGGTATGTAGATTTTGTTATTTTTAAAAGGAATCAACACAAATTGTAATTATAGTTAATAGTTACTTATGTAAAACATATTTTGCTTTTTTAGGATTCCCAAAAATCCTAGATCACGCCAAGTTTGGTTGGACTTTTGTAATTTGGACGAGACAAGATGCTGCTTCTACCGTACAAATATGTTCTGGGTATTTTATTCCTACTTATGTCGATTCCAAAGCTAAAGAATTGGGATACAAATTAGTATTGAAGCCTGAAAGTGTTCCATCAATTTTAAAGCCTCATCATTCATCTACCTCGAACATGTCAGGGAAACGTAAAGTAGTAGAAATAGGAATTGAAACTGAAATGGTGGCTAGTGCATGTAAGTATTCTGTTACAATATCAATATTTTTAAAATATGCTAGGCATTGCAATATAAAAATTTCAATATACAGGACTGAACAAATTTAAATATCAATGAATTGGTGGGAAATTTATAATGCTATATGTTATGTCCAAGAAACAAAATACATGTTGAAAAATTATGCCTCTGTAGATCAGTATACGCTCAAAAGTTAGCATGGCGCCTTATGGCAATGCTTTTCTTATGGGGAATAATGGTGCATTGTTGCAAACTCAGGCACATTTTACTAAGCTAGGACACTACGATAAAATAAATATACTTACCCGCCTTAGTTCTCCATACCACGCTAACTTTTGAGCGTGGACTGATCTATAGGATATTTAGAGTGCAATTATATCTACATCTATTTTGTTTTTAGCCCAACACATGATGGATCCATGCCCATCTGGCACAGTCAGTTCGCTTATTGAAGTAGTACAAGCTCAAGAGAAAGAAACTCCCATAAACAAAAATTTGGTTAACCGAGATATGTTTGCGAAGTTAAGTCTCCACATTTATTGACGCACTTTGTCCTATCATGTTGCTTATGTTTTAATGTAATTTATTGGAAATAAAGAATGTTTATTATTATGATTGTCATTATACCCAGTGTTTATAGAAACAAATTGTTTTTCGTAAGGCTAATAGAAGTAAATATTAAATTTGTTAGTTTGCTGTTTATAACAATACACATTTATGTAAGCACACTACTGTGTCTTCTGAAAGTAGTAGGTACTCGATACATAAAGTAAAACCTGATTTCATTTCTGAAAATATTGAATACTTGTAAAGCAGCATTTAAAATGTAGTTTATTGCAGGAGATGCCCATACATAGGTACATCAGCCAACGACTAAAAACTAGAAGTTTGATAGCATTAGCTGGCACAGTCGAATAGTTTTGAGACGATTGTAATTCTAGAATTTATTTACATAGGAAAGATCGAGATAGCTACTAGATAATAATTTAGATCTAACAGAGATTTACGACGCTACATTCAACAATTGAGCAAATATACTCGAAGACTTGCTAAAATAATCACTACTCTTAATTGTTCTTTCTGGCAAAAATTGTTATTTTACATTTTTTCTTTTATACAAACCATCTTATTACTCGTATAGGTAATTACGTTGCTCTTGTATTTTTGTTTTTCACCTGAAACAATTGCAAAAAAGAAACACTAGGGATTAGAAATTTATTTAAAGATACATCTTACAAACACTGCACGTAATTACATGTAAGAGCCCTCTACTATCTGTACTAAAGAAAATATATAGATATATTTAATCCTACATACTAAAACCACAGCTTACTAAAACAATACACATTTTAAAAGTGGCAGGACGGAGCCTTCGATAGCTAACGAAGGCTCCGGGCAGGATCACGTTTGTCTGATTGACGTAAGTTTAAACTTCAAATAATGCCGCTCACAGCCTGAAACTGCTATTGGTTAGAGCTGGATTTAAAATAACCAATTGAAAGTCCCAACTTTGCCCATGCGCATTGATGACTTGCTAAACATGAAGGACGGACTTATGTAGGATTTGTATCTCTATCCTTCATATGTTTGCTTCAAATCGCTGACACAGCACGCCATATATTCTTTTATATGTATATGAAGTTACCTTATCTGCACCACCGCTTAGCAATGCATGGTTATTTGAAGGCGTGCGAAAAGACTGCCCGCACCAATGCGGTTATATTATTTAATGTGGGGACAATATAAAAGAAATATATATTAATCTAAATTAAAAATGTTAATTGTTGCGAACGTGTAAAAAATAAAATCGTTTTTTCATAAAAATAATGCACACTTTATTTGTAACATTTTTCATAAATTCCAACGCCCTTATAAGCAAAATGCTTATTCAGACGCCCATATGCCTGACTCCCTCAGTCGGATTTTTTTTTTAGAAAGTCGTGGGTTAAAGTGTTTGGTCGTTAGAAGGGCGCCACTAAATTTTTATCGTGAGAAATTTATCGGAAAGACTTTCGGTTGGAGAACTGGATAATAAAACCTAAATAAAAAAGCCGGTGAAAGAGCGAAGTAAAAAATATTAAATAATTAGTTAAATAAGAACATTAGAATTAAATCAAATGATAGCTATGCATTAGTTATTCAATTAAATACCTGAATTACTAACAGTGGTTTATTAACACTAAACACGCACGTACAATAGTATATCGTTCATCAGTACCTTCCTGGTTCAGAGTATCTTTAAGAAAATCAATCAACCAATTAAGAAGATTTAATCTTAAGTTATGCAGAGATATATTTTTTTCTAGAAAAGTCCACAGCCCTGTGATAAAGAGGAAATAATTTCCTAGTAAATTTTATACAAACAAGGAGAGGAATATCTCAAATACAATCTAATACGATTTTATTAGATGAAATAATCTATAGAAAAATTAGCTTCAAGTAATGAGAAAAAATATCTCCTATAAAGTCTAATATTCTTTTATACTGTTCTCTGCTATGAAATAATTTTCAGGAAGTTTAATACCAGTTAATGAAAAGGAGTATTTCAAATACAACTAGTACCGTTTCATAAAAAAAATTCAATGATAGGTTTGCATTACCCGATAACTATTATCTAAATGAATATTAACAAAATCACACTAGAATGAATATTCGCAAAATCATTCTTTACTTACTCCCTGGGCAGTAATGTCTTGGGAAATGCCTAATTAATGAATGGAAAAATTTCTGAAAGATATATACAAATATAGCCGCTTACGGAAGAAAAATTCGAGCTCGGATTAATCTGTTTTGGGAGTGAAATTTAAGGGAGTTCTGCCGTGGGTTTACAGGGAGATATAATTTACTTAATGCTAATGTAATATTGGTACTAATTTCACAATATAACATGAGAAATTAAAAAATAGGAAACGATAAAAGATCTACGGTATTTTGGAGAAATATCTCCTTAAAACAACGCACTATATCGGCGAACTGAATCTCAAAATCTCTTGAAACGTTTTATCCGGTATGTACTTCTAATAAGATAGTCTATAGTCTTTTCACTCGAGAATCATCGATAGTGACAGCAGAAAGCCAAGAGAAAGCTCAATAATTGGTATAAAGCTATTTAGTTACGTACAATAAATTGTTTCTAGAGAATCGTTCTGAAAGATATCTTGAGAAAGATTTGCAAGGCCCTCGTAAAATTTTCAATTTAGAAGAGATTATAAGGAAATACTGAACGATAATAATTGTAGGTAGTGAGTAGATAAAATCCAGCAACCTGCTTTTTTTTATTTTCGTGGCTGCTCGAGACCAGTTTTTATTTTAATTTATATTCCTGTTCGAAGAACAGGATATTTAAATGTATACATTTATCAGATATTGCAAATAAAATGATATCGAAACCAAGCTGAGAGATAAATAATTATTGAGCAAACTAACGTTAGACCTTGGTTTACTAATGTAATTTTAGCGAGATTACGTCAAGATATATTGTTAAGCAAAAATAAAAATATTTAGAAAAGATATTCACCCAAAAAAACATTTTGAGATATTTCGCTAGAAAGATAAGAAAGAAAGTTAATCTCTAGCTGACCAAAAATAGTATGATGTTTTCGCGGCCTTGACGTTGCGGCGCCAATTATGTAGCGTCCTTATAAGCAAAATGCTTATTCAGACGCCCATATGCCTGACTCTCTCAGTCCGAGTTAATTTTTTGTCGTGGGTTAAAGTGTTTGGTCGTTAGAAGGGCACCACTAAATTTTTATCGTGAGAAATTTATTGGAAAGACTTTGGATAATAAAACCTAGAAAAAATACCCGGTGAAAGAGCGAAGTAAAAAATATTAAATAATTAGTTAAATAAAAACATTAGAATTAAATCAACTGATAGCTATGCATCAGTTATCAACACCTGAATTACTAACAGTAGTTTATTAATACTAAACACGCACGTACAATGTACAATAGTATATCGTTCATCAGTACTTTCCTGGTACCGAGTATTCAAGAAAATCAATCAACCAACTAAGAAGATTTAATCTTAAGTTATGCAGAGATATCTTCTTTTCTAGAAAAGTCCAGAGCCCTGTGATAAAGAGGAAATAATTTCCTAGTAAATTTTATACTAAGCAACGAGAGGAATATCTCAAATACAATCTAATACGATTTTATTAGATGAAATAATTTATAGAAAAATTAGCTTCAAGTAATGAGAAAAAATATCTCCTATAAAGTCTAATATTCTTTTATACTGTTCTATACTATGAAATAATTCTCAGGAAGTTTAATACTAGTTAATGAAAAGGAGTATTTCAAATGCAACTAGTACGGTTTCATAAAAAAAAATTCAATGATAGGTTAGCATTACCCGATAACTATTATCTAAATGAATATTAAGAAAATCACACTAGAATGAATATTCACAAAATCATTCTTTACTTACTCCCTGGCAGTAATATCGTGGAAAATGCCTAATTGATGGAAACATTTCTGAAGAGATATATACAAACATAGCCGCGTACGGAAGAAAAATTCGAGCTCGGATTAATCTGTTTTGGGCGTGAAATTTAAGGGAGTTCTGCCGTGGATTTACAGCGAGATATAATTTACTTAATGCTAATGTAATATTGGTACTAATTTCACAATATAACATAAGAAATTAAAAAGTAGGAGACGATAAAAGATCTGCGGTATTTTGGAGAAATATCTCCTTAAAACAACGCACTACATCAGCGAACTGAACCTCAAAATCTCTTGAAATGTTTTATCCGCTATGTACTTCTAATAAGATAGTCTATAGTCTTTTCACTCAAAAATCATCGATAGTGGCAGCAGAAAGCCAAGAGAAAACTCAATAAAATCGCCTTATTGAGAATAATAATTCTACTTTATAAGGATAAAATTGATCCTACCAGTTTCACTGATGACTTTGGCTTCGATAAATGAAAGACCTATGCTAGGCTCTAATTGGAGAGTCGGGCTTCACCCAAACTCGACTGGTCCACGCCGGAGAAGACGGTTAGGCTTCTACACAGGCGAGGAGGTGCTCAAAAGGCCATTGATCCCTCGGAACGAACCTTTAAATTTAAAGGGTCACCACACCATCTTTCACACGGTGTCTTACAATACAATTGACGATATTTAGTACTTTTAAGCGATACTACGCTTGTAGATAAATTGGCCTCTACTAACTTGGTTGTTACCGAAGTACGCCTCGAAGACGTACCAGAGTAGATCGTTCTCTCCGCTACCTTCCGTAGATACTCGTAGATATTTCCTGCGCATCTTCGAGAGTAGGTAGTAAGGTTGGGACGATCGATACCATAATTTAACAGATATATTGCGGAAAACGAAATATTATAATTATTCACATGTACAACGTTACAAAACATGTAACCAACTAACCAAAACGTTTATTATTGATGTATTTTTTTATAACCTATAAAAGGACTTCGGCTTTGGAGTTGGCGGTGTTCGGACGTGGGTAGGGAGCCTGGGTTTTCTAACCTGACTTCGCACGGGAAGTGCACGTGATTCGCGGCTGGAAGCGTTTGGGGCCCCGTTGGTTCGAAAGGGAAGTCGCGGCCAGTTGGGACAGTGTTTAGGGTGGGTCACTTAATGTAGGGTCGATTCCTACGAAGATTCTTCCAGATTTTCGCACGTGGATACGTGATCTGAAGGAGATTGGGGGTGTGGGCCCTGTGGAGATGGGAAGTGTCTCTGACAGCAACTGGTTATATCTGCATTGAGTGAAGCCCCTTTGCATAAGACTCTAACCGAGCATGTACAAGATCTAAATGTGTGTGAATGTCCAGCCGGTGGTGTTCGAACCTTAAAACAAGCCGTGCATGCAACGATCTGAGCCCCCTGGAGTGCCTACTCGACATACAGGGAGCCCTAGAAATAGTATCTCTATCCATCAGGTGTAACTTATCTGGGATGGGTCGCCCCAGCTCTAACTAAGCCGGTTAGAGATCTTTACTGGCTGAATTTTCTTACGAAAAAGGCCATAATTGAAAACAGACCAGACCACAGATAACCTATAAAACTGGCAAGTAAACTAATCAATCACATACTATAAATGTAAATATAACTAATGGCAAATTCTAAAAAATCTAAATTTAACAAATATGTATAGATACTGTTTATACCTAAGTTAAGGTATTGTTTCCATATCACCTTTTGGACCTATCAAAATAAACATTAAACGAAGACGGCAAAACAAATTAATAAAACCCAAATTATATTTTATAAATAGAACATCTTAGATTATATATTCTGTCATAATAACAGCCTGCATATCATGATTTCAAAAATATATAGTTTAATGATATTTCGTTGATCCGTTTTTGGGAGATTTAACTTTAAAATATAATAATTCAATCGAAATTGATATTAGATTACCTTGAAAAACAAAATTGGGTTATTTTCTGAAGTTTATGACAATGTATAAAAAAATGAGCTCGTTTTTATGCTGAAACCTAAGTGAAGAAGAAGCTAGTCCAAGGCGACCCACTAGGGATGACTGGGTAATTGCAAAAACGGTACTCGCTGCTGGGCGACTTAAATGGGCATTGAATACATTTCAACTACTCAAATCGCCAGGGGTGGATGAAATTGAAATCTTCCCAGCCCTCTTACAAAGGGGAAAAAGAGAAGTTTTGCCACACTTTGTAGGTATCACCAGAAGCAGTATGACCATGGGATACATACCAAAAGCATGGAGAAGAGCGAAAGTCACCGTCATCCCGAAGATAGAAAAGAAGAATGGGCCAGACACCAAATCATTCAGACCAATCAGTCTCACGTCATTCGTCCTCAAGACGATGGCGAAGGCAGTAGACAATTACATCAGATCAACTACCTTAGAAACGCGGCCGGAATGCAAGACAGCGCAAGTCCACAGAGACCGCACTGTTTCAACTGACCAACATGATGCAAGAAACTCTAAAAATCTATCTAAATCGCGCTCTGCGCTTTCCTAGACATCCCGGGAGCCTTCGATAATATATCCCACGTGGCTGTAAAGAGGGCACTAACGAGAAGGGGAGTGAACGAGATATGTCGATCAATGTGTGAGATGCTTGCAACGAGCATAGCAGGACAGGCTAATGTGGAGTAGTGGTGGACGAACTAGTGGAAATACAGACCTCGGCCTACATTATGTTGGGTATGCCGATGATATTGTCATCACAGCAAGGGGATAGTTTGAAGGTACACTATATGAACTCATTCAAGCTAGACTCAAGCAACGAAAGAATGGTGCCAGATAGTAGGGCTGGAAATAAACCCATCGAAAACGACCATAGTACCCTTCTCTAGGAACAGAGAACTCCCTAGAATGAAAGTTATCCGAATACACGGGACCAACATTACACCGGCATCGGAAGTCAGATATCTAGGCATAACGTTGGCAGTGGTGTAGCTACCGGATGGGCCAGGGGGGGTGGGCAAGGCCCCACGGCGCCAAGAGGAATTGGGCGCCATGCCATTCCGAATTTATAAATATTGTTACGTTTTTCCCGTGGGTTCTTAACAGAATTACAACTCTGCTATTTTCAGCTAATACTATCTTTATTCACTACCACTGTATACAATTTAACACTCTAAACTACTCTTATAACTTTACAACTAATATCTATTCAACACTCAATCAGACTAACATTCGCCTTAGGTCTGCTTATATATAATCTCAAATCTATCACGAATATTCGGGGCCACTCTATATGATCAGGCCATCGAGATAATTCCAGAGATCCTGAAACTTCGCGGCCGGCCGGGCGATGATTCATACAGACAAAGAAGCGAGGGGCACGGCGCGGCGGCTAGTTCTATAGGGTAGCAGAAAACGTTCGGATGGTTGTTAGTCGTGACATTGCGTCCCTCTTAAACCTGATCGTCCCGATCAGATACTGCATGTCCGTGGTATGCTTTCAGTCTGTCGAGGTGAACAACTTTCAGTTTGCTTCTGGGACTACGCTGAATTCTATACACGTCATTAATTCTTTTGATGACTATATCAGGTCCTTCCCATACTGGCGTTATCTTGGGAGATCTTCCTTTCTTCCTTTGCGGATTATATAACCAGACTTTATCGTTCATCTGAAATCCCATAGAATTAGCTTTGAGATCATATCGTGTCTTCATTCGGTCACTGGCTTTCGCCGTGTTTTCTCTGGCTAATTCATGGATGTATAGTAACTTTTCCTTAAGGGAGTCCGCGTAGTCTTGAATTTCCATATCCTGGTTGTCTGGCGTTCCGAATAATAGGTCGCAGGGTAAGCGGAGTTCTCTTCCAAATAAAACCATGGCTGGTGTTAGTCCTGTCGTGTCATGGACTGCTGATCTATAGGCCATTAAAAATAGTGGTATGTGTTGGTTCATCTACGACCTTTGACAAATGTTCTTCAATGGTCTTGTTAAACCTCTCAACCATGCCGTCTGATTGTGGATGTAAGGCGGTAGTCCGTGTTTTAAGGATGTTGAGAAATCACAGACTTTCTGGAAAACCTTGGCTTCGAAGTTGCGTCCTTGATCTGAGTGCAGCTCTAACGGAACACCAAATCTGCTGAATAGGTTATTCACAAGGACCTCTGCTATGGTAACAGCTTCTTGATTGGGGATTGCAAAGACTTCAGGCCATTTACTGAAGTAGTCAATTGCCACTAAAATGTACTTGTTACCATTATTTGTTTCTGGAAAAGGGCCAGCTACGTCAATGGCGATACGTTCAAACGGTAGGCCCACATTATACTGTTTCATTTTGCCCCTAGATCTTGTTTTGGGTCCTTGGCTTGCGGCACAGGTTGAGCACTGCCGACACCACGATTTCACATCCTGGCAGTAGTTGACCCAGTAAAATCTGTCGCGAATCTTGTCAATCGTTTTGTTCACTCCGAGATGAGCACCAGACTTTCCATTATGAACTTCTTCCAGAACTTCCGATATCTTTCTCCTTGGTACCACTAACTGTGTCTTCATTACTTTTCCATCGGCGCTTTCCCAGGCTCGTTTAAGAAGTCCATTTTCCACCACCAGAGAGTCCCACTGAGCCCACAGAGTTTTAAAAGCAAGTCCTTTAGTTGATATCTCGCTCCAGCTTGGTCTTGGTTGATGTTCTTCTTTAGCTGTTAGCAATAGTGCTATTTCACTATCTTCAAGCTGATCCTTTTTAAGTTGCTCTGTGGTCCACTGCTGATCAACCTCAAATTTCGTTTGCCTAATCGGAGTAATTCCTTCTCGTTGATCTACTCTTTGGCAATGCTTACAATTATCCGCGCATGGTCTTCTGGATAAAGCATCTGCATTATTATGCAATCTCCCTGCTCTGTGCTTAACCTTAAAATTATATTGTTGTAACTTTTCAAGCCACCTGACTACCTGTCCTTCAGGTTGTTTCATATTCAAAAGCCATTTAAGTGCTGCATGATCAGTCCTTATCAGAAATTCTATTGATGGAAATGCTCAACAGACCATACTATTGCCAAAAGCTCTTTTCGGGTTACACAGTAGTTACGTTCAGGTTTCGGAAGTGTTCGACTGTAGTATTCGATAACTCGTTCTTCCCCTGCTTGTACTTGCGATAAAACTGCTCCGATGCCGGTGTTACTTGCAGCTGTGTCCAATACAAATTTACCCTTTTGTTCCGGATATCCCAATATTGGACTAGAACATAGAGCCGCTTTTAATTTCCTGAACGCTGAATCGCAGTTATGATCCCAGTTATAATTAGCTCGTTCTTCAGTGAGCTTATGTAGAGGCGCAGCTATATTTGCAAATCCTTCAACAAATCTTCAATAATAAGTACATAGTCCAAGGAAGCTCCGTAGTTCATGTTTGTCGCGAGGACGAGGCCAGTCCTTGATTGCTGTAATCTTCCGTTGGTCGGTTTGGATTCCCTCTGATGACACGACATGCCCGAGAAATTCAACTTTTTGTTGGAAAAGAAAAAATTTCTTTGGATTCAGTAAGAGCTGCGCATTCTTGATTCTAGTAAAAACTTCATGCAAGTTTTGTAGGTGCTCTTCGAAAGTTTTTCCCATTACCATTATATCATCAAGATAGACCAGGCATGTCTTCTAAGTGAGGCCTCGTAGAACAACTTCCATAAGACGGTCAAAAGTAGCGGAGGCATTGCATAGTCCGAAGGGCATAACTTTAAACTGATATAAACCACTTCCGGTAGAGAAGGCAGTCTTTTCCTTATCCTGTTCGTCGATGCCTACTTGCCAGTATCCGCTCTTTAGATCGAGTGTTGAGAACCAATGAGAACCTGCTAGTGTCGTCAACGTGTCGTCAATTCTGGGAAGTGGATAGCTGTCCTTCTTGGTGACGTCATTGAGCCTTCTATAGTCCACGCAGAATCTGGTAGTCCCATCCTTCTTGGTGACTAGGACAACAGGAGATGACCATGGACTTGATGACTCTTCAATAATTCCATCTTCAATCATGTTAACCACTAATGTGGTAACCTCTTGCTGCTTCGTCACTGGTAACCTCCGAGGATGTTGCCGTATGGGGTGAGCACTCCCAGTGTCGATTTTATGTTTTATGATGTTCGTTCTTCCAGTATTGCCATTTTTCCCTTCAAAGGCTGTGCTCTGCTCTTTGATAAATTGTGTAGCTCTCTTCAGTTCCTCAGAAGACAGATGTTGCCACGACTTCTGGAAATGTTCTAGGACTTCCTTAGGTGATGTTGAGGGTGTTACCTCTGACTGCGTTTCGCAGCTGGTTACCCATTGCACCGGCTCGCAAGTGGCTATTACATCTCCTTTATTGATTTTGATGGAATTGGATGAAATATTTGCTATCCTTATCGGTATTTCGCCGTCGGTTTTGACTAGTGCCTTGCCTACGAGGTGTTTGCAAGGCAAATCGTGGTGTTGGATAAGTCCGATGCAGCCTCCAAAATCCTTCTCCAATTTCCCAAAAATTATCTGCTCAGTATTTCCGCTTATTCTGACAGTACATGCCGCCACTACTTTAGTCGGTGTGCCATCGTCTGTTTTGTTGAGGATGAACTCTTCGGTGCCAAACTTCAGAAGATTAAGCTTGTTATCAAAAGAGAAACCATGTTGACCGATGAGATCCATCCCAAAATAAATTCGTCTTCGATGTCGGCGACTAACACTGTGTGGTGTAATTTAGTTCGTCCCAGTTGAAGTTCGATATCCATTTCCCCAAGTACTTCAGCTGTCTCACCGGTAACTGTACGTAAAACTACATTCTTTGATATGGGTAGAACTTCTACTCTATTTACTCTGTTGGACCTTATCAAAGATACCGCCGCACCAGTGTCAACAGTAACTGTTATGGCTCTTCCTTTCATCTTTCCTGTAATTGTTAGACTGTCGGCGGCTTTTCCTAGGCTTTTTATGGAGACGATCCTGGGGACTTTATCTTCTTTAGCCAAAACCCGCCCCGCAATGTTGACTAATTGAAGTTTTCCTGATTTGACTTGGTTTACCCTAGCATCTCTGGATGGAGATCTAGACCGTAGTTGTACTCGGCAGTCTCTTTTGAAATGTCCAGTCCTGCCACATCTATAGCACTGATTTGATGTATTTCGGTTACGTGGCCTATCTTCCATTGGCTCTCGGAATCTCGCCGTGGCCTGAAGAACTTCCGTTAATTTCTTCAAAATTTCACCCATCTCATTTAATTCACAGCTGTTTGTCGGCTTTTCTTCTTGGATGGATACGGCCCTGATTTTTGGCTTGGAGATGTTACAGGCCGCCTCGATTTCTAGGACTCGACCCAAAGCTTCACTGCTGTTATCAAATTTGGCTAGGCGTAGCATTTTCTGAGTTTCTGGATCTCTGATACCATCCACGAAGTATTGGGCAGCAAGTTCCTCTTGAAATTCCTCTGTCGCTCCCGGGTAGGCCAACTGAATGAGACGTCTAATGTCTGCCTCAAATTCTTGCAGGTTTTCCTAGGCTTCTGATGCCGAGACTTTACTTGTGCCTGATACAGTTGTCTTCGGTGTTGGTCTCCAAATCGTCTCTCCAGGACAGCTACAAGGATGTCATATTTCCCTTGTTGGCTGATGGGAATGGTCTGCAGTAGTTCCAGGGCAGATCCACGAAGCGCTACCACTAGTGATGTAGCCATTTCTTCATTATTCCAACCGTTGGCAACAGCAGCGGCTTCAAATTGTCTTTTGTACATTGTCCAGGATGTTTGACCGTCGTACGTTGGAGGTTTGATGTTTTGTCCTGAGGCGAATGCCCTCTCGGTGGGTGCTTCATGTTTTAGTCTGGTAAATTCTGCTTGTAGATTCTTCACTTCTTTCTGTACGTCTCCTACTTCTTTTTGTACATTTCCACCTTCTTTTTGTACATTTCCAACTTGGTCCTGCTCTGCTTGCCTTTTCTCTTCCTGGTCTTGTAAAATTTTCTGAAGCCGGTCCTGTTCTGCTTGTCTTATCTCTTCCTGGTCTTGCAAAATTTTCTGAAGCCGGTCCTGTTCTGCTTGCCTTTTAGCTTCTTGATCTTGAAAAATTTTCTGCAGCCGGTCCTGTGCTGCTTGCCTTTTATTTTCTTGGTCTTGTAAAATTTTCTGAAGCCGGTCGTCCTGTTCTGTTTGCCTTTTATCTTCTTGGTCTTGTAAAATTTTCTGAAGCCGGTCCTGTTCTGCTTGCATTTCTTCCCGATCAGCTTGCCTCTCAGCATTTAGATTTTCCATGAAATCGGCCAACATTTTATTTATTTGGTCCATTTTTGCAGTTTGTTGCCTTGTATTGACCATATAATGTTATAAAATGTTCTCAGAATCCACCGGTTAAAACGGCCTCGTTAATGTACTTGTACCCTCTTCTCTCCTCGAAGAATGCTTCAAAGTCCGGTCCCTTCACAATCCAACTTCTGACACCAAATGTTACGTTTTTCCCGTGGGTTCTTAACAGAATTACAACTCTGCTATTTTCAGCTAATACTCTCTTTATTCACTACCACTGTATACAATTTAACACTCTAAACTACTCTTATAACTTTACAACTAATATCTATTCAAACCTCAATGATTAACTGAACTGAACTGACTAACATTCGCCTTAGGTCTGCTTATATATAATCTCAAATCTATCACGAATATTCGGGAAGTATTCCGAGGCCACTCTATATGATCTCGACGAGGCCATCGAGATAATTCCAGAGATCTTGAAACTTCGCGGCCGGCCGGGCGATGATTCATACAGACAGAGAAGCGAGGGGCACGGCGCGGCGGCTAGTTCTATAGGGTAGCACAAAACGTTCGGATGGTTGTTAGTCGTGACAATATGCTAATGCTAACAATGCTCATGAGCTTAACTGAGTTTTTAAATGAATTAAATTATAATACAATCAAAGAACAAAATATGTATTAAACTTTTTACCCAACCAATACATTTTGTGTCAGGTATTTATTATTCTACGAGGAATAAAAAGATATATCCCGGCGCGGCGGCATTTGGTACATGCAAATTTGTAAAAACGCTGCGTAAGGCGGCATGCGACTTCAAAGACAAAAATTCTGAAAATTTCGGTAGTGAAGAAGTATGTGTTTTTTAGAGTTTCGTATTTAGGCAGTACCATTAGCCAGATAAGTCTTAATAGCCTAGCAATACTAAGCATAGAAAATTAATTTTGATCAAATAATCGATCAATTTACGTCGATTCAAAACCTAAGAAAGACTCCAATGTTTAATTAATTAATTAATTGATTAAGGTTACAGATTTTTAGTTTACGTTTATATTTAAATAAGTATGTACCTGTTGGTTGGTTGCCGTTTATATATTTTATATTCATATTCCTGTAAATAAAAAAATCGCATATCAGAAGTGAAACTTCTTAAACTTTAACGCTAAGGCCTCAAATTTGGTTAAAAAGTTGTTTTTTTTAATATATCACTCAATTAACAAAAAGACAAAGCTTAAATGAAAAAAAGCTATTCTTCATAAAAGTTTCGCTTATGTCTTGACAAGATAATAGAGCAAACCCCATATTTTAATCTTGTAAACCAACAAAGATATCACAATAATTATACGCCCTAGCCTTAAACATATCTTAACGGATTTGGTTAAAAAGTAGTTTTTTTAAATATATCACTCAATTAACAAAAAGGAAAGGCCTAAATTAAAAAAACTATTCTTCATAAAAGTTTCGCCTATGCCTTGACAAGGTAATAGAGCAAACCCCATATTTTTATCTTATAAACTAACAAAGATATCACAATAAATAAACGCCCTAGCCTTATACATATCTTAACGGATTTGGTTAAAAAGTAGTTTTTTTTTAAATATAGGTATCACTCAATTAACAAAAAGGGAAGGCCTAAATTAAAAAAAAAAACTATTCTTCATAAAAGTTTCGCTTATGTCTTGACAAGGGAATACAGCAAATCCCGTATTTTTATCTTGTAAACTAACAAAGATATCACAATAAACGTCCGTGACCGTTTTCCGTTTCCTGCCAGCTCGCCCGCCGTGTGTCGGGATCGCGACCTTCAAATTTTACTCCCGGCGCGCGTTAAGAAGTTTCACTTCAAAAATATACGTTTAATATTATGATGTATTGTTTTTGGAATAATTTGCGTATATACACAAAATATAGGTTTGTTTTAGGCGCCAGCGGATAGGCTTGCCCTCCGGCGCCCACATTTCTAGCTACGCAGTGCGTCTCAAAACGTTTAAAATGTGTGTTTAAAATGTGCTCGCGAATTTCGGTAAATTTTGTAGTGTTATACTAAGCCATAAAATGCGAAAATTTCGCTAAGTGCTTGTCGGCCTTTTATGCACCTATGTTGTTGTTTTGGGACCAACTAGATGAGTGGAACAGCCGTGATTTGCAAATCCTTGATTATGTATTGCCTTCTATTTTTGATGGATTCCAACAAAAACTTGGCATTTAAACTTTAATTCGCTTATCAATCGTAGCGAAGATTAAACTTTTTGCGGTGCACCGACCTGAATTATTGTAAATAAATGTTTTCTTGCCCAACTGAGCTCGTTTATCTAGAGTGTGTTGAGTTCGGAATTGTTTTGTCTTGCCTTTTGTTTTGACTTTGGAACTATGGACTGCAAACCTGCGCTCACATTCTCGTAACTGGAACGTGTAAAATGGCTTTAACGTTTAAGTGCTGTAAAAACAAAGCACAAAATAATTGGATTTGTATAGGATGTCACAGTATCTATCATAAAAGCTGCCGATCAAGGCTTAAGAATGATGTTACAATAATTAGGGATAACCTAATATTATGTTCCACGCAGTGCTCAGATGTAGCTACTGATTCGGAGTCTGAGCTAGTTTCTAGCTTAACACAAATAATTAATGAGCTCAACACTGACCTGAATGATAAGTCAAAATTTGTTGACACCCTTAAACGGGAAAAACAAACCCTTCTTTATGAGGCAGAATCCATGGAACAACAATTGGTGGATGAGAATTGCGAGCTAAAGCGAAGAATTGCCGAACTGAGCAAGGAACCAATAGACCATGGTGCTCTAAACATACCAAAAGAGTTGGTTTCTTCGTCAACTCAAACAGTCATGGGAAATCTATTTTTGCTCCGTGATAATCATTGCCAAACCGCGCCAAGCGTGAGAGACATTGGAACTTCAATGCCCAATGTACAAACTGACAGTACACTAATACCTTCCGACGACCGTCATCGATCACTTAAAGCGGAGCTGCATAAAACCATGGATGAGTTATCCGACCTTAAAGGGCGTGAACGGCGAATGCTCATCACTATCGAGACCCTTGACCATGAGAACGAATTCCTCTCGAAGGAACTGGAGGGCTTGAAGCAACTCCTGGCTGATTCACACCACCTCTCAAGCAATCTGGATAGATCTGCCCCTATAAGCAGTAATGGCTTGGAAGAGGTTGCAAGTTCGTTATTTGACGAACTATCTGTCATAGACCCACATATGGTTCTAAACCGATCACCAAAACAACAAAAATCCAAATCTCCAGTTTCACGGCGCGTAGATCAACCCGTTTTTAAGCAGTCTATATCCAGTGTTAATAAAAGAAATATCCTGGTCTTTGGTGACAGTAGTGCAAGAGGAGTTACCGGTGAGTTATCTAAGTTTTCGTACTCTTGGGACTATTCCATTTATGGAGAATGCCATCCTGGTTATTCTGTCCACCAATTGGCAAACGGAATTTTTCAATTAACAACCAATTTTGGACCTAACGATAATGTTATAGCGTGTATTGGTCTGGACTTCATTAGTAACAGTAACTTTTACCAATTAAATAAACTATTTTCCATTGGAAAGTATACTAATCTTGTTTTTTCTTTGACATATTCAAGTATAAATAATAATGAATATTTTAGGTTTGTGTCATTATGTAAAAAGTTTCTTGCATGTCAAAATGCGTCTATAAGAATTTTAGATAACAATATTGTAAATGGTAGATATAGGCTGTCAAGGAAGTCTCTTTGTAAAAATATTTTTTCTTATGTAGAGTCCAGTTGTACTTTGAAAAGTGTATTCGTTTCGTCCTGTATTAGATATTGTGACACTACCTGCACTGCTAATGTTACAAATAATAGTCAAGGCTTGTCAGATCAGGGTGGTAACAATATCGAACGAGGTCCTTTTTTAGACTAAAAAACTCTGACACGAGCATATCATTAATGCTCATAAATATTCAATCTATTCGTAATAAAAGTGACGACCTTTTTATAATCCTTAAAAGTTTAAAATTTCCTAACATAGTTTTGTTGACAGAGCATTGGTTGAAGCCTGAAGAACCTCTCCATGTCCCGGGCTATTTTGTAATTTCGAAATTCAGCAGATGAAGTCATGAACATGGTGGCACTGTTGCGCTGGTGGATGAGTGTGCTTCTGGGCAATTTAGTGGTGTGGATAAATTTGATAATCTACTTATTGAAAAAAATTTTGAATTTTCTATTATTCATGCGGTTAAACTTCGGTGTTTTATTGTGTGTATCTACCGTTCACCGAGCAGTGATTTGGACGTGTTCTTAGAAAGGCTCGAATTCCTTCTTTCTCGATTCCCTTTAAATCATAAGATTATACTTGCTGGTGACCTAAACATAGATTTTGAAAATAAAGATAGCAGGTCTACCTTGAGGCTGTCCAACTTGTTTGACTCCTTTGATCTTCACATGCATGTTCACAGCTCGACTCGTGTGACTAAAATATCCTCTACAACCATAGACTACATCGCTTCTAACATACAAGAGAATGTCTGCTGCGAGGTGTTTAATCCCAATCTCTCGGATCATAATGCCATTCTGGCCATAATTCCTATGAATTGCTTTCGCTTCTTTGAGGGCAGGAGGCTTGGCAGAGTTTATAGCAGTCATAACTTTCAACAATTTCGTGACCTGTGTGAATCTTTCAACTGGTATTCTGTTATGCGAGGGGCTGATCCTCTGGGAGCTTTCCACGGTGCTTTGGCAAATATTGTCAACAACGCTTTTCCTGTCCTTCATTTGAAGCCAAGGCGCAAAGACAGAAGAAGATGGCTGACACGAGGGATACGCACTTCTGCCTCAAATCTGAGATTTTTAAACAGCCTCAGGAAAGCGTATCCTGACAGCATGATGCTCCAGTCTTATTACTCCTTGTACAGGAGAACCTACAGAATCGTCATTCGCAATGCCAAAAAACTGTATTATTCCAAACGTTTTTCTGATTCTAAAAATAAACAAGGCGAATCATGGGCTATTGTCAATGAAATTACTAATAGAGCAAGTAAATCTTCACAAATAAATATTGACTCCAACTCTCTAAACGATTACTACTGTTCGATTGGCAATGATCTAACTAAAGACCTTCATCCAGTCGCCGACCCCCTAATATATATGTCTAATGTGAATGTGACTGATACATTAAATATTTTTATCCCAACTAGTGCCGGTGAAATCAGAAAAACCATAAGTTCTATGAAAAACAAAAAAGCGGCGACTGACGATGGAATATCTATCAGGGTACTGGAAAGTCTACCTGATAGGGCCATTGCTGCTCTATCACACGTTGTTAATATCTCTTTTGTGTCTGGTTCCTTTCCATGTTGCTTTAAATTAGCTAAAGTAATACCTCTTTACAAGGGCGGTGATCAATTGACTCCCTCAAATTATAGGCCGATTTCTTTGCTGTCTACTCTCTCTAAGCTTATTGAGCGCCTAGTGAAGGATCGTCTCTTATCCTTCCTGAATAATCATGATATTCTTACTGAAAATCAGTATGGATTTAGATCTGATAGGAGCACGTCTGATGCAATGTTCGAGTTTCTGTCGGGGGTTTTCCAGGGTATAAATGGGCGAATGGCGACTGCGGCAGTGTTTTGTGACTTGTCAAAGGCCTTTGACTGTGTGAGTCACGAGGTGCTGCTGCGGAAACTCTTTGCTTACGGGATTCGAGGCGCGGCACTTCGGTGGTTCGAGAGCTACCTGTGTGGCCGGGAGCAGTCTGTCCACATAGATGGTGTGTCGTCTAGCAGACAGCGTACTTCATGCGGCGTGCCCCAGGGTTCTGTATTGGGGCCAATCCTTTTTTTATTATATGTGAATGATTTGACTATGCTTGAAATTGCTGGGCGCTTTACGCTGTTTGCAGATGACACTACCGTACTGTGGCGCGACAAGGATCCGGGGCGGCTGCTGCGGGATATTGGGTTGGATCTCGGAAGGATTAAGCAGTGGTGTGACGCCAATCGCCTCTGCTTGAACATGTCTAAAACTAACCTCATCGGCTTCAACTGTTCTATTGATGGCCTTATATTTGGTGACAACACTATCCAGGCTGTGAACTCTTCTAAGTTTCTGGGTTTGTGTATTGACGAAGACTTAAAGTTCTATACTCATATCGTTAAGTTGAATAAAAGATTGG